>APFE031017317.1:22559-73303 GCA_000404065.3 Pinus taeda
CTAGGCCTCAATATATAAGCCACAAGTCCTCCAATCTCCTATAATAGATCCTTCTCCATGCAAGGAATACTTACTAGAGATATCCAAGCATATGATAGTACACTGTCCCACATCTGATCTCAACTGGGTCTCTAGCAGAATTGACATGCAACAGTTATCCATGAGTGAATTCTCAGTTATCTAAAATAATAGTCGTCACATGCATGCAAGCATTAACAAACTTTATTTTATTATTTTAACAACTTGTTAAAATAATCTAACTGGACTTGACTAGTTAGAACTAAGTCAACTGATTCTCTAATTATAGAACTCATACTTATTCCCTCAATTAGTGGAGGAAATTAAGGATAAATTCCTCAATTAGTGGAACAACTCATGTGCATGCTCACAAAGACTTCAAATTCGAATTTCCTTAACTAATTAACTCAACTGAATTAATTAATTAATATTTCCAATTGCCGTTAAGACCAAAATTAATTTTACTTCCTATAGATAGAATAAGGACTGCTATAAATAGGAAGGGACCCAAAAATGCTATTTTTAGAACTTTTTATTTTTAGCAGTTTCACCTCTCACCCAATGTGGTCAATGACCTCACTGGCCAAACTACAATTTTTAGCAGGTCTATTTTTAGCACATTCTAAATTTAACATTTCTTATTGCACATTTTTCAACAAGAACTTTGGTTGTGAAGCCGTTCCTTTGATTATATATATGCTTATGGTAAATTTCCAATGGAGGTGGAAATAAGCGAGCATATTTCAGTATTTGAGGGCTATTACACTTTACTGGCATAGAATTCATGCCATCTTCTGACTACGTGCAGCGTGTCACATATGTAAGATATTGTATTGTCAAGGCCCAATTAGAATACGAGTCATGAATGCTTAAGAGCCGTTGGCTTATTGTATGAGGCAATAAAAGCTCAGGTGTCTAAGTGAGGGGCACCTTCTAAGATTGATGTAGCTTGTTCTTTTTATATCAACAATCTCATCATTTATTCTAAATTTAAACGAAATTGCTAGCACACCAATCATCAAGTTTTGTTTTCCTTTCTCTTTTATTTTTAACTGTTTTTTTTTTAAGATAAGAAAAGTAACTTGCAATGTGGCATCTCTCAGAACATGTAGAAATTTATTTTCTGTCAATGAGGCTAACTACTTTCACACAAACTATAGATTCCAACTTCCCACATTCTTGGAGAGGTTTATTTGATTACTGCACTTTTTTTTTTGTATAAATTTTCTCATTCCTTAATCTATCAACGTTTGTATTTGTAATTGTAATTGGCATCTTACCCATCCACATAATTCAATTCTCTTGATATTTAAAAACTAAAATATTTATATTGATTTTGGTACAAATTTTGCAAAAAATAGTAGTTTGAGGCAAGGCCCTGAAACTGGTTATACTATTCTGTTTGAAAAGACTGTAATTATCTGGTCCAAGAAAACTTTGACAAATGTTGCACTTCCCCTCCATATTGATTTATAAGCATTTTGAACTCAACCTCGAACTTTGATAGTCTTAGGACGTACTTTTGATCTCAGGTTTCTAGGCATTTTGATTAAGCCATCAAACTTGGTAGAGTTAGAGATTAGTAGGCCAAGCTTGTGCTTGCTTTTGAATTTGTAATTAGGCACCTTTGTTGATGTACTCTGGGCTACTTAATTCTACGTCTTGTTCAATGGGGTTACACAACTTTGAATTCTATGTCTCATACAATGAATAACAATAAAAACCTCTTAATTATTTCATTGAATAACAATACTAATACATTGTGTTGTTTTGAAATGCATGATTAGTAGGGTTGTCTCAATGATCCCAAATAAGGTGAAAATGAAAGAAACAACTTCAATTACTTAATCCAAAGTAAAGGAAGGCACTGCCATTATATACTCTAGTACTTCCAACAAGATAACTGTTTGGTCAATTTAGTATTCCTAAATTGATATCATTAATTGTCAACCCGGGGCTCGTAAGCTGATGAAGTGAAGGTGTACTATATGTACTTAAGCAACCTCTTAAAGCTTTTTGTCGTTTGGGGGTGTTGTTTGTGATTAATTTATCTTCCTAAGATGGAGTGATGTATTTATAAACAGATGAGTGATGGTGTGTGTGAAGTGAATTCTAGATGAGTGAGGGTGTGCGATTAGTGGTTTCTAACTACTTGCTGAAAAGGAAAACTTGAAGGAAATAAATGAATTAAAATGAACTGAAAGCAAAGAACCACTTTCTAATGGTATTAGACACCATTCATGCTGCTGCAAATAAAAAAGTAAGAAAATCACTTAAAAGACCAATGATAATGTTTATCTCTTCCTAACTCTCTGCCTATAACACATAGTACTATGTAAGACACAATTAAGAAGTAGCTAAAGGTAAGTCTAAGAAATGAGAAAAATGAGAAAAATCTACTTTAAAGACTAGTGATAATATTTTGCTCTTTCTAACTCTTTGCCTCTATCACATAGTATTGTGTAAAGCACGATTAGAAAGTAGTTAAAGAGTAGTCTAAAAAGTACCCAAAGTCAGCTGCAAGTTATTAGTATTCTGATCTCAAAAAGATAAACAATTTATAGTAAGAGACCATTCATATGTTAGCAGACAGATTTGAGAAATAAGACTAAAAATTAGCTACGGAAATAAAGTAAAAGGCAACAACTTTGAATCTGTCAACTGAAACTACCACTAGATACAAAGCAAACACATAAACACACAAATAATCCCCGGTCAAACACCTGCAAAAGAGCAATGCTGATAAGCTTAAAGAAAGGATTCAAAATGAATTAAAATGAAGTGAATTATGCTGTACATACGTCAAGAAAAGGAAATGCTGAACATGAAAATACTATACAAGGCTAATATGAACAGGGGCCCTCCATTCACATAACCCAAAGAAGACTCAAAGTGTTGAAAACTTCAAAACAACACTGCTTCTATTACTCCATGTGCAGAAATTCACAGTCAAGAGTGCTAGAACAGCACTATTAAAACAGAGTCTTGGGAATGCACGAAAATTACAACAAGTTCATAAAAATACAGCAAGTAAAAGTTAACATAAGCGTATGCAGACGCAAGTATTTATAGGCATCTGAAGGATAGCCTATGCTTGCTGCTAAAACTGAAAATAAACAAACTGTCATGCATAATTAAAGCTGCAATAACACGTCATGAGCCTGCGTGGGTGAGCTGGAGGTCCTGGTCGTCATGGGCATTGAATCCAGAGTTGGATTATGCCCCCCACATCCTGCGTAACACAGGCAAGTTCACCGTTTGAGCTGACGTGACCCAACAGCTTACGCATCACCGTTAAGCTGCCTTCGTTGACCGGATCTTGCCCCTGTTTGACCGGAGGTTTAGATGACGTGGATGATTGAACAAATGGCACAGGAACCTCGAGCACCTTGATACCTAAGTACCCATGTGGCTCTTTTGGCAAAATGGCACGTGGAACCTTGAGAACAACAAAAAGGCTGCGGAATCTCCAGATGGCTGTGGAATCGGCAGAGAGCTGCGGAATGCCTGTAAATATGTCAAAATCTAAACAAAACAGTCACACATTAGCAAAGCTCACTTGATCATGCTTAATGCCATCTAATGTAATGATCTGGGTGGTTTTACGTGGAAAATGAGGTGAAAGAGAGAGATAAGTGATGAAAAACAGTAGGTAATAGTGGATGATGATGTGTAGGTTAGAGGCTCGACAATAACCTTCCCCATTTTTATGAATATGTGGATCTCTTCAAGATGTACAAAGAAGAGGTTGAGAGACCAACATTTTCCAATCCAAGTGAATAAGAAAATAACCATGCTATTACAAATGACAATGTATGAATATCCCATCTTTATAATGTGGTAATGAGACAAACAATCTTCCATTGCTTGGACATGCAACCCAAGTTCATTAATTGTATAGTTAAGTCTGCCACATCACAATGATTAAATTTGGCCGAAGAATGTGTCACTTGAATGTTTTGAACAAACTCTGTAGTGGTCTCAGAATTCTGATTGAAGAATGAGGTGAACTATATTTTACATTTGAAATTTGCAGTTTTGTTCCCACTAATATGTACCTGAGGTCTTTGTTTTGATGCCAACCTCATTGTCTATTAAATATATGGATGGTGTGAACAATAATTGCACTGAAAATTTGCAGTTTTTGAGCCATTAATTTATACCCAAAATGTGTCCCAATCTAAAGAATGTAGTTAGTTCTATTTGACATATGAGGGTGGCTTTTTATTCCGACGATAGTAGATTATCATTATTCTTATTTAAGATATAGTAGATTTTCCATTCGGATAGTAGGATTATCTTTCAGATAGTATATTTGTCATTCTTCATAGAGGAAGTCAAAATAACAAATCTCGAATTTGAGAAGTAAATGACTCTGAAGCATGAGAATTCAGATTAGGATGTGTTGAAATACCCTATATGTCACGTTAATGATTATTCTATGGGTGGTGGAATATTCTATTGGAAACATAGATTGAATACCATGGACTCGTGTAAGTCTTATTATGATAATTGTTTTTAATGATCTTAAATTAAATGAGAAGATCAATTCGTAGAGAAATTGAGATTTTAGAATGAAAGCTTATTTAGTTAATGAAAAACCAATGAAAATATTAGAATACACTTTTACCCTTATTCTAGCGTTGAATAAAATGCTGTGAAAAGTAATGTGTCTCTAGTTTTGGATTAAAGTTCCCTCAACTTTCTTCGCAACTTTTGTGGTCACTGGCCACTTGTGAAAGGTGTAGGCATCTTTAAAAATGTGGTGCTATTTAGAAGGGAAATACTAATAGCAGCAGGGCAAAGGCAAGTATTCCATTCGTTTAATTATTTCTCATTTGTCTGGTCATATTGTGAGCTATATTATATATCATGAAATTGTTTTAGTACTAGTAAACAATGATTAAATATATAATAAACTTTAACCTTTGACATTTAGAGGACATGTCTCTCAATTTAAAAAAAATATATGAAAATCATGCTGGAAACAGTTATGAAGTTTTGAGTCTTTCATTTTCAAGATTAACTAATTGGTTTGGAAGATGAAAAACCATCAAATTGGAAGAGGGGGACTTTTATATTCACTAAGGTTTTAAAGAAACTATATGCATGAAACTTATACTAGCACCTTCTAGTGGAATTGATAGTGCACTAATCCGTTGCTTGCCATTATTTTGGTTTTGGTACCACCTTATAGCATATCTAGGTTCAAATGCTATTTTCCATGATAGATAGTTGAATCTGTTTCAACTCTAATTGATTCGAGGAGTTCCACAAGGATGTCACATGAGTATTTATGATGCCCATTTTGACGTAGACAACTACCTATGTTAAGGTTTTATTTTGCAGTTCCATGTTATTTATTTATGAACATTGTGTAATATTGATGCATTTGGTTGAACATGTGAAACTACTTAGGTTAGATTTTGATGATGGAAATATTTGATGTATGACTTACTTGGTGATGATTTATCTAGTACATAACTTATCAGAGCTATTATTGTTTCATGTATGGCTTAAGAGGATATGATCTATCTAATGAATGATTTAGGTCAATTATTATTGTTTCCAGTGTGAACTGCAAAATTGACACATGGATACTAGACTTAATAGTGTGATGATTATACATCTTGTTGTTATATAAGCATGAATGAGAGCTAACCCGCAGGAGGAAAGAACTATATGATAGCCGAGAGCTACTCTTCCTTTGACGGAAGGTCGAGACATCTCATGGGGAAGGTATAATGCACATTGTTCTATTACATTTGGTATCTACTTGATATGCGCTCTTATGACATGAGTAAAATGTAAATGACAAGTGGCAAAGACTACCTGACTGGATTATTCGATGACAAGTCCAACCAGCTTTGTAGTGTGGTCCGTGTTAGGGCATTGACCCTAGTTTTGAAGGAGAGGTGGAGGCATTTCCCACTGTGTATCCTCCAAAACCTGGAATCGTGGGAGGGCAGTGGTGGACACGCTCCCCTAGACGTGTGATGACGATTTCCAGTTGCCTGCTGGGGAAGTTAGGTCAACATAGTCGATGCTTCCACCATGTCAGTTTTATCAGTGGTTAGTATGGCCGTTGCCACTGATAAAGTAGCAAAGGACGGATAGGGTGGGAACGGAAGTAGGCCAGGATGGATAGGGGGGTATAGATCAGTTGGAGACTCTTGATGAGAAGTAATGTCATATTCTAACTTATCAAATTTTACTGCTATAACTCTCTCTGGTTTGTTATTCTTTCGATCTCCTTGTATCTTTTCATTCTAACTTCGGGAGGAAGTTTTCTGAAGGAGGGGTATATGTAATGCCCCACTTAAATATTATCTTGCAAATTTTATTAATTTTTTCATTATCTGAAAATATTGAGAAATATTGGTCTAATATAAATTTCATGATTTCTATTATTCAAATTCCCAACTTACCTTCTCAAATTGAATCTTAGGTAGGATATGGTCTCCTTCCATTATTTCAAATAATGTGTATATTCATCTCACATTCCCCAATGTACCTTCACATTTATTAGGGAGAAGACATGGTCCTTTCCATTTAATTACATCTCGCATTCTCCAATGTACCCTCACATTTACTTGGGAGAAGACATGGTCCCCTCCAACCAATTATCAATATATATATTCATCTCACATTCCCCAATTTATCCTCACATTTACTTGGGAGAAGACATAGTCCTCTCCATTTAATTATCAATATATATAATATATATATATATATATATATATATATATATATTCATCTCACATTCCCAAATATACTTTCAGATTTACTTGGGAGAAGACATGGTCCTCTCACATTAATTTCCAAATTTTATATTCATGTCACATTTCCAAATGTACTCCTAGCTTTACTTGAAAGAAGAGAAGTCAACTATAAAGATGGATGAGAAGTTAATGATATTAATGATAGGTGGTTGAGATGGAGAAGAGAGGGAGGGTATAAAAAGGGAAGGGGGAAGGGAGAAAAGGGGGGGAATGTTGGGTCTTGCTTACGATTTTGGGGTTGGCTGTGATTTTAGGATTGGCTGTGATTTTTGGAGACCTTAGGAACCTGTGGAGGTTTCTTGGGTTGTTGGGAGGAGGGAAATATTGTTCATCTTAGTCTAGATCATTCATCTTGGACACACACACTACATCTGGTTGGACTTGGGCTCGGAGGGCTAGGAAACCTGTGGAGGTTTCTTGGGCTAGGAATTCTTTCCTAGTTGGCTGGGAGGTAAATCCAGTTGGGTTAGTCAAGAGGAGCATTCAGCAGGAGCAACAACTCACAGGGATCTCCACCAGCCACCGGTACAGGTATTTCTCTGTAGATTGTTCATGTAAATTTATTAAAATGGAATGTTCACTATAAGTTATAAGGATTAGGATGTAAAGGGTAAAATTTTCATTGTTTAAAATCCTTTTAAGAAAGTAAATTATTGCCTCTGATTGCATGTAAATTCTAGAAAATAGATCTGTTAGAAGACCCTAGGATAAGGCTCTTACAGATGCTCTGATTATTTCAATAGAAAATACTGTTGATGCCTAGGTAGTAGATTCAGGGGCTCCATTCCATGCCAAACCTGATAGGAAACATTTTCATGACTATGTTCAAGGAGATTTTGGACATGTTCATTTGGGTGATAATAAACCCTTTAAAATCATTGGAATAGGTTAAGTTTTTATAAAGAAACATAATGGAAACCAATGGTTATTAAAGGATGTAAGACATGTTCCAGGTCTAAAGAAAAATCAAATTTCAATAGGGAAATGGGAACGTGAAGGTTGTGTAACTACTTTTACATACAAAACCTAGAAGGTCATTAAAGTATTGCTAGTAATAACAAAAGGAAAGGAGGTTGGTACATTATATTTATGAAATTGTATTTCTAATTTTGTTAATTCTTTAACCTCCACAGGAGCAACTATGAAACTTTGGAAGCATAGGCTCGGGCACATGAGTGAGAAGGGGATGCAAAGTCTTCACTCAAGAAATTTTTTGCCAAGTTTGAAGCATGTTGATATGGATTTCTATGAAAATTGTGTTTATGGAAAACATAAGAGAGTCAGACTTCTCATAGTTGGGAAGGAAAAAAAGAACGAAAAATTAGAGCTTGTGCATACAGATGTACGGGGACTTGCTCAGGTATCATCTCTTGGTGGTTCTTGCTATTATGTTACTTTTATTGATGATGCAATTAGGAAAACCTAGATTTATTGTATTCACAATAAATTTGATCTATTTTATACTTTCAAGAAATGGAAAGTTTGGTTGAGAATGAGATAGGAAAGAAGTTGAAGTGTCCCAGATCAGATAATGGAGGTGAATACTACAACAAAGAGTTTGATAAATACTATCCAAAGCATGGAATTCGTAGAGAGAAGACAGTTCCAAGAACACCATAGGAAAATGATGTGTTAGAAAGGATGATCGGGACAATCATGGAGCATGAAAGGTGGATGAGATTGCATGTATGATTTCCCTTACAATTTTGGGAAGATGTTGTCGATATTTTTTTTTATCTAATAAAAAAATGGACTTCAAGTTCCTTGGATAGTGATATTCTCGAAGAGGCATGGACAGGTAAAAAGGTAAACTACCCATTTTTAAAGACTTTCGGTTGTGAAACCTTTGTCCACATTAATAAAGGAAATAGAACAAAGCTTGAGGCAAAATCAAAGAAATGTACCTTTATTGGATATGGTGTTAATAATTTTGGCTATCACTTATATGATTATGAAAATCACAAAATAATTAGGAGTAGAGATGTCATATTCAATGAAAAGGTCTTATATAAGGATCAGATGCATGGAAATAAACAGGAAAAGGAAAAAAAAGAATACATGGTGCTTGATGAGATCACAAAAAAAGTAAAGGTGCCTGAAAATCATAATGATAAGTAACTACAACAACCACACTAGCAACAGGTACCTCAAACACCTGAAAGTGGTGTTAGAAGGTCTACCAAGATAAGTAGACCCCCTAAACGATATACTCTTTCATTATATGATGTATTATTGACTGGTTTTGGTGAACTGGAAAGATATGAAGAAGCAATGAAGGTAGAAACCAAGAAGAAGTGGGAGCAAGCCATGGAAGAAGAGATGGAATCCTTGATGCATAGCCAAACTTGGGACTTAGTCGAGTTTCTTGCAAATAAAATAACATTGCAGAATAAATGGGTTTGCAAGTTGAAGGAAGAAGATGGAGGTAAACAAAGGTATAAGGCAAGACTTGTGGTGAAGGGGTTCGCACAAAATAAAAGGTATAGTCTTTGATGAAAAGTTTTCTCCTGTTGTTAAAAGGACTTCAATCAAAACTATTTTAATTCTATTGGCAGTAGAAGATTTGCATCTTGAGAAGTTAGATGCAAATACAACCTTTCTCCATGGGGATTTTGAGGAAGAATATATATGCAATAACCACAAGAATATGTGGTCACAGGGAAGGAAAAATTAGTGTGCAAATTGAAGAAGAGCTTGTATGGCTTAAAGCAAGCTCCAAGGCAGTGGTATCTAAAATTTGATAGGTTTATGTCTAAACAAGGTTATACTAGATGTCACTATGACCATTGTGTTTATGTTAAAAAGAAAATTTATGACAACTATATTATATTGCAATTGTATGTAGATGACATGCTTGTTGCAGGGTCTAACATGTAGGAAATAATTGTGCTCAAAAGAAAACTGGAAAATTCATTTGTAATGAAGGATTTGGGTGTTGCAAAATAAATCCTCGGTATGAGAATAACTAGAGATAAGAAAAATCACAAATTAACATTGTATCAGACTGAGTACATAGAAAGGGTGTCGAAAATATTTAATATGCAGAATGAAAAACCAGTTAGTACACCTTTGGCTAGCCATTTAAAACTAAGCAAGGAGATGTGTCCCAAGACTCAAGAAGAAATGGATTATATGTGTAAAGTTCCATATGCATCAACAGTTGGAAGCTTAATGTATGCAATAGTCTTCACAAGGCATGATATTGCACATATAGTGGGGGTTGTATGCTGGTAAATGAACAATACATGAAAAGTGCATTGGATGGTAGTCAAGTGGATTCTCAGGCATTTCAAAGGTGCCACAAATCAAGCATTATGCTTTGGTGGTTCAAACATTGCTCTACAAGGATATGTTGATGCAGATATGGCATGTGACATAGATAACAGGAGGAGCACCATAGGGTATGTGTTTATTGTAGGTGGAACAATTTTCTGTTGGCTTTCAAAATTGCAAAACATTGTTGCAATTTCGCAATGGAAGTAGAGTGTGTTTATGCTACAGACGCAAGTAAAGAAATGATTTGGTTACAAATGTTTATGGATGAATTGGGCAAGAAGCTGGAGATGGGTAGGTTATACAGTGACATCCAGAGTGTCATTTATCTTGCAAATAACTCAAAATTTCATTCCAAGTATAATCATATACAACTCAAGTACCATTTCATATGGTCAGTGTTGGAAGATGGACAACTGAAGTTGGAAAAGATACAGACTAGCCAGAATCCTGCAGATATGTTAACAAAAGTTATAATTAGGGAGAAACTGAGATTATGCTCAGGCTTAATTAGTTTTCAAGTATTATGGTGAAGATGAGAAACAACTAGGTCCAAGTGGAGTCATTGTCCAACAAGTGAAGCAATGATGGAGTTTATATAACTAGTCTTCAAGTGGGAGATTGTTGGGTGTGGAGCCTGATTATCTTCCTGATTGCTTAGATTTTTTTTTTTTAACAGCCGCGTTGTATCCCTATTCCTTATGGGACGATAATGATTCCTGTATGATTTTCATCACAGGGGTCCATGAGGGGCAACGGACGATGACAATTTTTATGAGACCCCCCTCTCTAGCGAGGGTTCGGGGGTAGTGTCCTCAAAGCTAAAAATAAATGAAAATTTGCCTTGTAAAATATTGTAATTTCATAGTCAATCTAGGTCATTCATTAAGAGGATGATCTCACTGTGTAGTTTATGCTAATTTAGGGATTTTTTCCCTAGAAGGAAACCCTCAGTTTATATGAGGGAATTGAATTGTGGTTGTGTATTATGATTCTGAGCGATAAAGAGAGAGGATACTCTGTGAGAGCAAAGAGGAAATTACAATAGATATGTTGTAGGTTTTATCTCTTCATTTTGCTAGATACTATAAAAGGAAGGACTCACTATTTCTCCATGGACGTAGACCAAATTGGGTGAACCACATATATCTGTGTTTCTCTTATTTTATGTGTTTTTGTGTTTGTGTTTCCACAATATTGTATATGTTTCATTGCTCCAAAAATTAATTTCTAATAATATCAAACTTTGGTTCAACAAAACCAAGCAAGAACCATTATCTTATAGGCAAGGCCAAGGAAGGGTCAACTTTTGAAATCTCTTTCAGGATATCACAAATAGCCACTTGAATATCCAATGTAGACAAAGTTAGCAATGAACCGCACATAGTTAGCATTTTAATAACACTTCCATCACCCAGAGCTAGCCAAACCTCTTTCAGAACACACAAAATTTCCATGAAATGCTTTGCAAATCACATTAACTACAATATGTTAATAAAGGTCAATTATGGCACATTAATAAACATCAAATATGACATATAGTTGCAATCTTTGTAAATTATTTTTTCCCGTGCAATTTACTAACCATTCTTGCTGATTTTTTTTTACATCAAGGAATGGTAACAAACAATCAACAAATTGATTCTCTACTTCTGAACGTGTTGCATATTTTCCCAACAATTTAAAAATACTCAGCTCATGCTTCCTAGGACCTGTGATGCATTTCCTAATAATTGAAAGCCAAAAGGTCAAAAATTGACAATCTATACAATCTAATAATGGACTGTTTCTGAGTAGAAGTACATGCTATATACATGTAACATATAACTTTAGTGATAATGAAATGAGAGACCAGAGAGGATGGTTTTATAATATTCTTGAAGAAAATTAAAGGAAAACCATAATTTCAATGAAGAAGTCACAAAATGAAGAAGAAAGCATGGGAACAAGGGAAGGAATGAAGACAAAGCAATAGAGAGGAAAAGTATGCAGACAAAAAGTCCTACAAAAAAGTTGTAGATCATAGGATTTATCAGGTAGATATTAGAACTAACAATAGGAAAGCATCTATGGACAGTGTAATCAACAACAAGCAAGTGAATAACTTCAAAGAATATGAATTCTTTCCTTGGTTCACTTAATTTTTTGGGATACAAGAAATAACTTTGACAAGTTTCTTCATCTCAAGATGGCTCTAACCACTTAAAAGGAGATACCAGAACGCTTCAAAATATAGATATGGAAAGTGAGTACTAGGATGCATGATGTATGCCAATATTTTGACATATTCGAGGGATTGTAAAATAAAAAGTGATTTTTTTTTATATACTAGAATATTCAACCAGTGCAACTCAGAGTTTAGGCTAGTAATTAAGTGACTTATGTCACATGTCATAAACCAAGTTGTGTTAGATTGGGTTAGAGCTTATTTAATAAAGTAGTTCTATGCGATTTAGTATGTGAAATTGAGTCCCTTATATGTCTTGACATCCAAACAATATTGTAGATGAACCAAGCATATCATTTTGACAACAAAGGGTAGGAAGTGAGGATATCCAAATCTGATAAGTATATAATTTTACATAAAGAAGAATAATTTGTTGATTCATCCTACTGTAGTGCTTTGCTACATGATAAACTATCTCTGGTGCATACTCCAACATGAGATTGGGATAGAGCTCATCCTTATCAGTGGTTGAAAAAAACCAATGCTTTAGAGATACAATATTTGGATGATCCAAAAGGCGCATTGTTTGCTGTTCACGATTATTATATCGTTAAATATCTCTGAGGTGCAAACATTTCCTCAAGTTTTTCACTCAAAAAGAGGCTTGCATATTCATATATTTAATCCCTCTTAGTGCTTGGTATATCTAGAGTTAATATGGATCTATGTTGATCATATAACACAGTAACGAGGGGACAACAAAGAGATGTAGAGAAATTGTGCAATAGTAATAACATATACAACTAGAAACAACATGCTATTGTGGCTTAATATTGTCAATGGATGTCCCTGACTTGGTGTTTGAAAATTTAAAATTGGTTGCCAACACTTAAATGAAATTTGTAATAATTTAAAAGATTCAACCCTAATATTTGAACTAAAATTACATCCCATGTTCTCAAACATCACATAACTCCTACATGATTACATTTTAAAATGGCAGCAAGGTATTGTTCACACGATATTTTATGCATGATGTATATCATTACAGAAAATAACATGAAATAACATTGAAATCTAAAATTGAGACTTATTGCAAACTGAAGTTGTGACTTGCAGTAGTAATCGTATTCCCGAAGAGTCATCCGAAATTGCATAGGTGCCATCTAGAAATGTCATCTGAAATTCCAAATGTGCCATCCGATGTTGTGGAAAGGTGACTTATAGTAGAAATCGTGTTGTAGAAAAACCATATGAAATTGTAGAAGTGCCATCCAAAATTACATAGATGTCATCGGAAATTGCAAAGAGCTAGTCATTCGAGAGTTGTAGGTGTTATATGAAGATTTGTAGGTATCATATGAGAATTGTAGGTGTTATCCAAGAGCCAATCATCCAAAATCTAGTTATAAAGTACTCTTCTATGGTCTGTCATTCATCATAGTGATCTGAAGTTTCCAGAACATCTCAGTACTTTGAAAATCACAGTCATAAATAGAGGTCCAAAAAGAGGATTGTAAAAGTATAATTATTACAATGATCCAGAATTGCAGAAGTTTGAAGGTGGCATTCCTTTGTTGACTAAGAGGACTTCCTTTGAAGAAGTTGACTTGTAGCTAGCAAGTTTGGTGGTTTTGAAGTTGTCTCACTTTTGATCTAAATTCTATAAGGAGATTGTTTGGGTTTTCCCCAAAAGGTGGGGTTTTTCCTTGACGTGAAGCATACATTGGTGTCTTTATCTCTTTTGTTTAACTTCATTGGTAATTTCTTGATGAAAAAGGACTAAAATAATAAATAAGAAGATAACTAACTTCACAAGTAATTACCAAGCTAAGGAAGATCACACTTGATCTACAACTAGTTACTACTTTGATTTTCCAACAAACTTCCGTTTTGGATTACTATGGAGCAAATGAAAATGACATGAAATAAATAGACAATACATTATTAGAAGGCAACCATCTTAAAAAACACAAGAGATATTTTTTTGTTATTTATTATATATATATATATATAATATATATAGATATATATATATATTATATATATATATATATATATATATATATATATATAATATATATTATATATATATATATTAATATATATATATATATATATATATAATATATATATAGATATAGATATATATATATATATATATATATATATATATATTTTTTTTTAATTAATTATTTTTTTTGGGATTTCCAAGTAACACGTCTAGAATATTTACTTCAATTACAATTCTGTGTTAGAGTTGGCACTTTGAAAATCCGCATAGAAAAGTTGCTTAATATGGGATAATCACTAGACCTTGCATTGGAATTATTCCCATCAGCACCCTCTCATATGAAAGCAGACATAAGCACCAAATGATTCCTAATAAAAGCCTTTGCAAATTCATACAAAATTCAGATCTCCCAATAAATTGAAAACCAACTCATGGAACTCTCACACTACTTTCTTAGGGAAAAAAAATTAGTCCTTAGCAGAATATCTAGCAATCCATACTAGGAAGAACACATCAATGTTGCAATAAAATTCACTAGTCTCTCTTTACATTCGCAAAAACTAAGCAACATTTCCACATTTATAGAAGTTGTCCTGTAAGAAACCTTTTCCTCTGCTTTTTGTTTTCATCCCATTTCAATGGCTTGCCTTCGACCACTCTTTCTGCAGGTAGTAAACGCTCTTTCCAATTAATTAGAAGGGCCTCCAACACATCCTTTGTAAATTTTGCATATTTTAGTGGTAGAGGCTGCTCCTAGCCTGGACCTCTATGTCTAGAGAAAAAAACTTCAGATTTCTACATTGTTTCATCTCCACAATCACAACAAACGCCACCTATGTGAATCATGGAGTAGTCATGTTTGATATGGTTGTTAGCTCTAAAACAAGGAACACAAATAATGCAGGTAGGATATTGTTCACATGCCCAACACCTATATGCAATGTCATTGTTTCCCTAGACTACCCCACAAATATCTTGAGGACTAGTTGCCTGCTTCTTGAGTTCATCAAGAACTACTTGAGGATCCTCAAACATTAACAATTGCACCCATTTAATGCTTTCATAAAATTGATTTTTAATTCTAGATGAAGATGTTACTCCATTTACTTTATCAATGTTAGGTAAAAGGGAAGATATGACTGATTGTAGCTTTGAACTATTATGTTTAATACAGGTAACCAATCCTGCTGCAATTGCTCTGGTTTCTCCTTAGGTACACCACACCTTATAAGCCTATGCTAAAACACATTAATGCATATAATTAAGAGTGAGGAAATATATGGTAATAGATATTGTCAAATCAATGAACAATATGCAACCCACAACATCGTCAAGACTTATAACATCATTAGAATAAACATTCGTTCAAAGTATAACATACTTGTAGAGTGTAACTAAGTTTTGCAAGTGTCAGTGATTAATTCAAGAGAGTTGATAAATTTTCAGTGCTTAGTGGCATTTGATTATATTTAGTATGACAACAGTGATAGAAATGGAGTCCTTCATGTGGTATAGTGGTAGCTTTGAGTGTTTTCCATGAGTTGGTTGAGCATTTCCTAGGTGTGAGAGCATTTTATTACAATTAAATTTTTTCCATTAATGATGGTCCCCAAGCTAATGCAATATTCATTGATATAAGGAATTTTGTCCCCTCCTAGTCCAAAAAATAGTTTATCAACCAAACTAGAAAGATGTCATATAAATGACCAATGATATGGTTATGCAATTACTTATCAGTATTGGTAAAGACCTAATTGTGTTATCCAATTTTTGTGTTAGTATGCACTGATGGCTTTACTAGGGATGCCAAGCATCCTTTGGACTTCCCATGAGGTTATCCTTGGAAAGAAAAAGTGTGCCATATGTTGTTCATAAGGACACCAAGATTGAACAAAAACATATTGTGGTTAAGGGTTGGATGATATTGTAGGTAAAATGCACTCTGGAAGGATAATTTGTAGGTTAGTTTTAGACATATCACATCCTACATACTCCTACTAGTCAGTCAGATCATATGTTTCTCCTTAAACAAGAGAAACAAATAGAACACTACACTTTGCAAGAAGCTCGACCCAAAATATTTTGGCAAGATTTAGATCCTCTCTAACTTGGGGCCAAAGGGGAGATGCTAGATTTCTCTACTTTAGGCTGGGGGATCTTGTGTGACCACTCCTTGACTTCTAGATATCACAATCTTCATATACATGTATATTGATTTATGATGAATTATTATTTCATGCATTTGCAACAAACAATGGATAGGTTGAAGGCTTGGAGTTGTTGTTTAAAATAATTCTTTCCTCAAAAGATTGAAAGTTACAACAAATTATGATTGAAAATAATATTTCACAACCATACAACTTAGTTGTGGAGCTGTAAAAATCGCCACAATGTTAGGCTATTGTTCATGGAGCTACAAAAAATAAAGGGGCATTGCAAGGTTAGGTTGTGGGCTCTCAAGCTCATTAGGGGAATTTTGAGGTCTAAAATGGGCCTCCTAAGAAAAATGTACAACCAAAATAAAATTATAAGAATGAATAGGATTCAAGATGATGATGTCAACCATGGGGGACGATTCACCATTTTTGGAGTAAAAAAATAAAAAGATTAAAAAATAATAAAATAATAAAACTACCTTTTCAACTCTTATTTTCAAATTATCTCCCTAAGGTTTTACTCAAATTTTGAGCGTGAGTATTCATTGGCTGCAAAATTTAATTCCTCATCCAAGGAGTACCAATGTTGCATACTTTCGGTAGACCTTTCTACACAAAAAATGAGAAATACATGAAAAAACATGATTGCAATCACGTTTTTCATGTATTTCGAATTTTTCATGTAGTAGGGTCCATCGAAAGTATGCAAGATGGGCACTCCTTGGATGAGAAATCAAATTTTGCATCCAATGAGTGTTTCCACTTGAAATTTGAGTAAAACCATAAAGAGATAAGTTGAAAAAATAAATTTTTCTTTTTTTTTCCCTCTAAAATTTGATGATGTAATCTAATCTTATTTTATTATTTCCACTATTGTTTTATAATTTCCTTAGGAGGCCCATTTTAGACCTCTAAAATCCCCTAATGATACCACAACGAAATGAAATAGACTAAGAGGGATGTTGACGCACATAGCAGATGAGGAAGCAAAATAGATGAAGACACAAGTTGAAGAATTTGAAGAATTCGAAGATAGCCCTATAAGGGATTTTCCAAATGATAATCAACCCTTGCCCTTGAGTGCCACACAAGGAATACATACAAACATATTTACATCAATTGTACATAGGATCATTTATTGAAGTTTGCATGGCTTGAATCCCATCATTAATAACCGCTTGCAAGCTATACATAATCTAATCCAATACATTCCAATGATCAAAACTAGGGTATTATGAGGTTCAATAACAAAAAATCCTTATTCGAGTGCAAAAAACCCCCTTTTGAGTATTTTCTTTATCAAGAAAAAATTAGGGCCATTTTTGCAACCATATATCTCTTTGCAAAGAATATTAGAATCAATTAACCAAAAAGTTCTTGCCATCCATTAAAATATCTTATAACATTAAAAAAAAAGGACTTTCCATTCTCTTCAAGTGCCTATAAATTTGAAAAAACTAAACAAATATAAAATTGCATGTGAACATGCATTTCATTGTCAGAAAAAGAACAATAAAGAAATGAAACCAAATGCACACAAGGACTAAAAAAAATTCAAATATCATAATCCAAGGGTGTCTATATTATCTCCAATTCACAAAAAAAAGACAAAATGAAAAAGGATAACTTAAAAATTTATAAATCAAGCATTATAGAAAGATAATAATTTAAATTTATCTAGCTTATTATACTATAGCAACCATTAGATCATTATAAAAACTTAACAATCCAGTTTGTTGAAACTAAAGTCTACCAATACATATCTAGCAAATTCAAAAAATCAGAAGTGAAAGCTAAATATATTTTTAGAGATGCTCCAACATTGTTGTTTTTCAAATCTCACTGATTTCCTCTGCATTTGGAAGTTTTGGTGTTTCATTATTTTCTGTGAACATGCATTTCTTCCACATATACAAAGTTGCACATGAACATGCACTTCTTATGAACAACAAAATTATATTTGTGCTTGAAAAAGAGTTTGAATTACCTAGAGGAATGTTTAAACCTAGGGTTAAGGCATCCTGAGAACCAAGTTGTTCTCCACATATTGGTATCCTTACACATGTTGATGAATATTGAAAGATGGAAACCTAGCTTCTACTCATGTGATTCCATATCTGCACATAGATTAGTATTCTTACCCATGAAGTCTGAAAGGCATACGATAGTAGTCATAGAAAATTATGCAACAAGCAAAAAAAAATCAACTTCAAAGGAAATTGTTAGGCACTGAGATGACTCCTTAAAATCAACTTAATATACCTTCATTAATCTTATCAACCTGGGATTCATCTCTTGTTTCAAGGCTATCAACACAATCTATGCAATAATAGATTCGTAGATTATGAAAGAGTACAAAATGATTGCTACAGAAAAAGTTACATTAAACATTATCCTAATTCAATAGTTGGAGAGACAAATGATAACAACAAATAATTACTCCTACAATTACAATTATGTGAAAGAAGACTGTTTAATTCATCAACCGTTTTATCTATTCTTCAACAAATCCCACACATAAGGAAGACTAATAAATCACATGAATGCTTGAAAGTCTTACTTCTCAAAGATAACTTATGGAATTCATAAACTCAAACTTACATTTATGTATTGCAATCCAATCAACGATTTTAGGAGATGCATAGCAGAATTACAAGATACAGAATTCAATCGATTATCTACCATGAAAGAAAAGGCAAGTGAATAGAAACAAAACTAATGTGAATGTGGAAAATTAACTAACTAAGAATGATACATAACAGACAGTAGAACCTTCGGTGATTTGGCCCACGGTCTCCAGAAGTATTGCTTTAGATAAATTTGATATAGAGGATTAAGGTAAGATCTTGCCCAAATTCATTAACTTCAAAGAGATTTACAAAATGACCTTGAGAAAGTTCAAATTCAGATTGTTGTATGCAATATAGAGTGAAAGTGTAATAATAAAAATCTCTTATTCTTTTCACTTCTGTCTTATATATTACATTAAAAAACTGAATATGGAGCTATCAAGATTTCTCTTTTAACCGTAAGACCCTCTAATAGTAATGATCAACTTACTTTGACTTCATTCTTCGATCATGCTCATGCGTTGAGCTGTAATCTACCACAAATAAGGCATCGACTGATCTGCATAACAATTTACTTAAATTATAACCTTTTTGATATTTAAAAACTCAAATTAACTATACTATCTTCAACTTGCTTTCATTATCATTTTTCTCTTAAACCATTGCAAATCAAGGGAAAACTGCTTAAAAACATAACAATTATTTAAATAAATAGGGAGAAGAATTATACCATTTCTATGGCCCAACATTACCCCACAACTTACCTTATTGCATGTCCTCATACAAAAAGATGATTAACATGTAGTAAGGTCAAAGAATAAGCTAGGTAAGAATGTCCACCATACTTTCTAAATCCATTCTTGTTCTGAAGAACCTTGAAAGCTTCATTTTCTTCTCTTTCAGAATGTTCATATTCAACATTGTAACCATCTGGAGGATACTAGATAACAGGGAATATGTATCGACACCCAATCCAAGTGGGTCATTCAAACATAACCATATGACTATAACGTTGCATCCGATTAGCTGTTGCCTGAAAATTTTTGTAATTAAAAGACTCTGCATTTTTTACCTCATTAGGAGATGCCTTCCATCGTTGTTGTGCGACTTGAAGGGCCTCTTCTTTAATGTCTTCGAAATAACCAGGACCTCTTATAAGAACATCTTTATGCGTGGGGGTCAAATCAGAAACAACCCCAGGTCATTGCATAAACCTTTTATGCTTTATAAAAGTTTGTAGTGGACTGTTAGGTTCTCCTCTGACCCAAAGGTCTAAACCATTCTCTCTTCTTTGGAATATTCTATAGGCCTTATACCATTTGATTTGATTCCTAGCAAAGGATATGAAATCTTGGAATAATACGTCCTCAATGAAAGGACTGGGGTTCCCATTCCTCTGTTCTTCCAGAAAAAAGTTATGCATGTAAGGTTCACATAAGAAATACCTTACATTATCCCCCTACTCTAAAAAACACTTAATAAAATCAGAAACAATAATGAACTCAAAAGTTTGGCCAGACCGTATGGCTTTTACTTTCAGTAATAAATATCATTCAAACAGGGCATAGTTTTTAGATGGAGATCTACAAGACAATGCATTAGAGTACACATAACATATTTCCTTGGTTTGTTCAAGATATTTTTAGAGTTGTCCTCGTAATTTATCTATTTTATTTTTCTCCATTCTAAGTTTGGCATGGGTTTCGTCTTCAGTAGTGGCCAATGCTTTGTAATTTTGTAGCAAGTCTTGGTGTTCTGCCCGAGGTATCACTTACTCTCGTTATTGTGTCAAAAACTATTTATGCCTTTCTGATTCCCTTTTTACTACTTGGATAGTGGTATCCTTAATCAAGTGAGAATAGGGAAGCACTACTTCAATTTGTGTAGCCCTGTTAATAGTCATCAATGGGTTTGTCTAGCTTGCTGCTTCAAATGTAACCACATAAGGGTTGATATTTGTTTGAATTCCCACAGAATTAGTGGGAATATCCTCTATTTGAATTTCAACATGGTTAATGGGAGTTCCCTCAGTCTGAGTTTTTGCATGATTAATGGGAGTTCCCTCAGTCTGAGTTTCTGCATGATTAATGGGATTTTCCTCAGTCTGAGTTTTTGCATGATTAATGGGAGTTCCCTCAGTCCAAGTTTCTGCATGATTCAAGAAATTCTCACTTTGAACTCCAATTGTTACATTTTGTCTTTTCTTTCTACAACATCCCCTAGAGTTTCTAAGCCATTTTCTGAGTTGTTCTATCCTTTTTCATAATTTTTTATTTTCTTACTTCAATAGATTGATTCTCTGCTTATTCCTCCCTTTCAACCATTCAGTAGGTTCTAAAATTGGTGTTGTTGATAAAGATGGAACAATAGTGACATTTTCATTAATGGGAGGTACCACAAATTCTTCAGGATTTTCATCAATCAAAACTGTAGCAGTTGAGTGATCTTCAGAATTCTGATTATCAGGGGTCAATGGAATGACCCCCTCTCTAGAAAATTCTAGTTCTTTCATAGTTTCAACCATTTTTTCTGAATGTTCCTGGCTATGCATGCTTGGTGAAATGGAAAGATTTCAGTATTATCAGAATTAAGGGTAGAGACCATAAAATTAGCAGCTGGTTCATATGGATTCTCGAAACAGTCTTCATTCCTTTTGGGAAAAAAGAGCGTTCCCATATTTTCCAAAACATGGGCTATTTCGTCTTCACAAATTTGAGGTGAGTTAACCTACTGCTCCATAGGGGATTCTTGAGACGACTCATTCTCCGACGCATGCTCAACAGACCCTATAGGCTACTTTTCCTTGGTCGATCTTTCAGATATTCTACGCTTAGCCGACAAAGAAACTAGGACAAAGGCTACCCTCTTCTCAGCTCTAGTCAAATTCTGCAAAACTGGGGCTTGACTATCACTTTACTCTCTTGGCTAAATGTTTACTATTTCAGTGGGAGTATTTTCCGTGTCTGGTTGAATTTTTTCCATATCAGGCTGATTATTTTCTTCCTCACGCATTTCTCCCATAGATGGCAAGTCATTGGGTCCCAAAAAGTTGTCCCAGCTTAATTGTGACAATGTCAATTCCCTACTGACTATCAATTTGATTATACAACGGTGACTAACTATAGCATGTGGGTCTTTAGCTCTACCCAATCTACCAACAACTTCATGTAAAAGGTAATTTAGAAAGAAAGGCATGTTTAGGACTGTTTTTTGTTTTAAAGCTGCCAATAGTTTGAGATGGCATGGTCATACCACATCATGCCGACCATCACATGTAATGTACCTTTGGATTATGTCTGCAAGCTCCTGCCATGGTTCTCCAAATGAAGTGGGGTGGAATACTTTTCCTTTGCAGACCAATTCTTCACCAAGGTCTGTAAACAATTCCATCGCACTTTGGAGTTCGATATGCTTGTCTATCCATTTCTCTCCTTCCATGGAGAGACTTGTAACTTCCGCCAAGATCATTTCATTGACTGGTATCCGCTTACCTTTAACCACTATGACTTCATTACACAAATTCTATAAAAAATCTAAAGCCACAACATTATCAAATCCATGCAATTGGGTGAAATATTCAAGTCAACCCACCCTCTATAAGATTCTTCGAGATTGCCCAGTCACCTGTAATGTAAAAATCTAACTTCAGATGGATTTACTCCCCATTGTTACTGGTTTGGAAGAGATTGCTGCAAAAAAACTGTATATAGAGTTGTTTTAATTCATAATTCTTTTAACAGAATGATAAATATGAAAAAGTAACATTGTCCAGTGTGCTTTTATGTGACGAGAATTGTCATATCTATTAACTATGCTTAGTAAAGTCATGCATGTGCTATGCCTTGCCTCCCCGTAATAGGAAAGGTCAACCACGACTGGGAAAGTTATGGAAATTAAATGTTCACACTGAAGCAGTCATTACTACGAAGGGGGATGGTCAAATCAGGCACAACTAGAGGGAATAATGAATTAAATGTCATATATGCGTGTATTGCTGACATAGAGTAATCATGAGGAACTTTTAAAAGGCATAATTATAATGATATACCATGTGTAAAAAGATTATCTTAATAAATAACCTTTGAAGATCATAAAAACATATATCTGGCGACATTCCTTTATAAGTAAAATGCATATTACGGAGGTCAAAAAGTTTAGAATTTGTTCATGTCATAGTTAATATACCACCTCAAGTTGTTTTTACAAAGATAAGTGTAGATATTGATGATGGTGATCTCTTTATTAAGAAAAGGAGGTCAAATGACATAATCATGATAAGGCAATTCAAGATATATTCCAATGCCAAATGTAGAGCCACTGCTGCCAGTAGGCGTTCATCGCCTCGAAAGGGTTGCCTTTTTAACCTGTAGATGAGTCAATGTCCTATGAATGATAGATCATATTATTATTTTAAATGATTTTTCTCAAAAGGTCATTGTTCTAGCGTGGTGACCAGATAACAACAATGCCACTCACTGGATCATAACAAAGTGAACAAGCCAACTTGTGATGAAACCTCTTTTCCTTTTGACACTAATGTCAAAGGCCATTACCCTGGTTTGGCAGCCATAGTGAGAATGTCATTTATGTTATTTTCCTATTATCGTGGTAGGTCAGATCGTGATGAGACCCCCTATCCTTTGATAAAAATCTAACTTTAAGTGTCAATGTTTTTGAGAACTGGTATGCTTATCATCAGGTGGCTCATCATCTCCTTAAGGGTTTAAGGATGGCAGAAGGAAGAAATAGGATGCTAAATAAAGTATGTTTCATTACTTTGTTGTGTTAAAAGAGAATCACCATTTAAAGATGTACACAAAAGATAAAACTACTATGGTGGTGATAGATGATGAATGATTTATGATTCTTTTAGAAAAATCCAAATATAAAACAAATATTTAATGATTGATAGTATGTGCTAGAGGGAAAAAAATTGTTCTTCATAGGATATTAGATAAGACATTATTCTTGACACCATGATAGAGTAAATATCAATGCTTTTTAAGTTCACTTTTAAAGATTTCCATGAATTGTGTGGAAAATAGAGACAACTTAGTGCAAAGAGAATGACAATTATTTCAAAAGGAATCAACAATCAAAGGGAACAACAATGACAATTAAAGGAATAACAACTGTGCCAAAGGGAACAACAATTATGCCAAAGGGAACGATAGCTGTGATAAAGGGGAACAACAATCGTGATAGAGGGAACAACGGTCGTGATAAAGGGAACGACAACTGTGCCGAAGGGAAAAACAATTGTGCCAAAGGGAACAACCATTGCGATAAAGAGGAACAAAAATCACGATAAAGGGAACAACAATTGTGATAAAGGGAACAAAAGTCACGATAAAGGGAACAAAAGTTGTGATAAATGGAACAACAACTATGCCGAAGGGAACAACAATTGTGCCAAAACGAACAACAACTGCGATAAAGGAAAAACGACTGCGATAAAGAGCACAACAACTTCCTTAAGGTCTTTTATCCCTTTTTTCTTATAAAGAAAAGGACAAGGAAAGCAAAAGAGAAAAAAAAATAAAAATAAATTATTCAATTCTAAATAAAATATATACATTATATACAAAATGATAAAGAAAATCAGATTTTAAAGAGATGGAATTGTTGGGTTGCCACTCAAGTTAGCTATAATCTGGAAAGTAGGGTCATTACTTACCTCATGATAGAAAGACTCCTTCATGAGTGGTTGGTGGTAGAGGCATAATCAATGTCCGTTTAATAGAAAATAGGTACAAGATCCGTCGATAGTGTTTAGAGTCATGGTACCATTATTGTAGACTTCTTTGATTTCATATGGCCCGAGCCACCTTGTCTGTAATTTCCCTGGAAAATCCTGGAACCTAGAATCATATAGCAACGCCTAGTCACCTTTTTGGAATGATTTCTTTTTAATCAGTCAATCACGCCATTTATGTCTTTGCTACTGTATAATAGTAGTGTGTTCGACAATAAATAAACGTGCTTCATCTAACTCATTAAGTTGTTGTAGGTGTTGGGTTTGTGATTCTGTCAAATATAATCCAATTTCCCTTGCAGTCTTGAGAGATTTTATTTCCAATTCTATTGGAAAAATTGGTTCTTTTCCAAAGACAAGGTGATATGGCGAGTGACCAATAGTGTTCCACCATGTTTTCCAGTAATCCCATAGGGATTCTGGAAGCTTGGCTGTCTAATTTAAATGATTTTTCGATATTGTTTTGGTTAGTATTGCCTCTAGGACTTTGTTAGTGCTTTCCACTTATATGTTTGCCTGGGGGTGATATGGAGAAGTAAATTTATGTTTAATATGATAGTTCTGAAGGGTAACCAAAATTTTATGACCTGTAAATTGTGGCCCTTCGTCTGTTATTACTTCCCTTGGTAATCTGTATCGCACAAATAGTTTGAAGAGGAAATTAATCACTACCTCCTCCATTTCTCTTGGAAAAGCTACTGCTTCGACCCATTTAGTTACGTAATTCGTGCAAACTAATATGTACACTTTCTGATTTGATGGTGGATTGAAGGGGCCGAAAAAATCTATTACCCATGTTTTAAATGGTTCCACCACTACTTGCAGTTGTAAGGGAATTTTGTTAGCTTGGCCAAGACAACCCATCCGTTGACAACTATCACAGGCTCGAACATACCTTTTTGCACCTTAAATATTGTGGGACAATAATATTCCATTTGAAGAACTTTATGTCCAGTCTGGTGGTCTGCAAAGTGTCGTCTGCAAGGTTCGTCACGGCAAGCCCTTAGAATGTCATAAACTTCATCCTCTTTAATGCACCTTCGGATTTGAAAATCATAACCAAGTGGAAAAGATAACCACCGATCTAGGAAAAACATGCGCTACACTGTATGATTAATTTCCTTTCTCGTGGTGATAGATGTGTTGGAAATTTCCCTACCTCCAAGTAATTTTCCATATTAGTGTACCACGGTGTTTTAATTGTCACTGCGAATAGATTCTCGTCCGGAAATTGGTCGTCTATCGACTGATAGTCATCTACCTTAGGTACTTGAGATAGGAAATCTACCACAAATTTTTTTTTTCCTAGTCGATCCTTAATGGTGATATCAAATTCCTGCAACAGTAATAACCATCGAGTCACTCATCCATTAGTAATGGGTTTATTAGCTAAGTATCTAATAATAGAGTGATCAATGTACAAAAAATTTGGATAGCCTACTATATAATGTTGGAATTTATTGATAGCATGTATAACAGATAAATTTGTTTTGTTAATGTATAGTTTAACTCAACAGGAGTGAGGTTTTTATTGATATAATAGATAGCATAAGGTTTCTTGTCTTCCTCTTGTCCAAGAACAACACCTATGGTTGCGTCCGATGCATCAGAGGAGATGTGAAAAGGTAGCTCCCAGTTTGGTCCTCTTAGCATTGGTGCTATCGAAACGAGTTTCTTGAGATCTGCAAATGAAACATCACAATTGTCAGACCATTCAAATTCGACATTGCCTGTTAAAGCATATAAAGGTGCAACTGTCTTTGGAAAGTGTTCTATAAATCTGTGATAATACCTTGCTTAACCGAGAAAAATAAGTACCTCAGCCTGTGTGCGGGGTGTAGGTAACTTAAGGATTACCTCAATTTTAGCTGGATTCACCTGAATCCCTGCAGCAAAAATATAGTGCCCTAAAACAACACCTTCAATCATCATCATATGACATTTTTCATTGCTTAAACACAATATGGTAGCAATACATCATTCAAGGACTTTTTCTAAATTTTTCACAGCTTGATCAAAATCATCCCCAAATGGGGTGAAATCATCCATATACAACTCAAGTCCATCATTGATTAGGTCAGAAAAAATACTCAATATTTCTCTTTGGAACGTCATTGGAGCATTGCACAGTCCAAAGGGTAAAACTCTGTATGCGAATGTACCCCTTGGGCAGGTAAACATGGTTTTATCTTAATCTTCCAGAGCAATCTGAATTTGATTGTAACCACTGAAATCATCTAGAGAAGTAAAGAATTCTTCCCAGCTAAAGTATCAAGGACTTAGTCTATGAAAGGAAGGGGAAAATGGTCTTTTTGGGAGGCTTTATTGAGTTATCTATAATGTACACAAATTCTCCATTTTCCATTTTTCTTAGGGATGACTACCAATGGGGAACCCACTGTCTATCTAAAATTGGGTATATGAAGCTTACATCCAACAATTTTTGCAATTCTTGTTTCAAAATATCCCTGAGGTGTGGATTAAACCTCCTCTGGGGCTGCCAGATAGGACGAGCATCTTTTTCGATGTAAATATGATGGGTGCACAACGACGGGTCAAAGCCTTTCATGTATGAATATTTTGAGGCAAAAGCTTGCTTGTACTTATGGAGAACCTGAATTAATTTTTTTTGCTGATGTTTGTCCAAATCACCATTAATATTAAGGGATTTTCCTTGTTCTACTTCAATTGGAATGCTGTTATGGACTGTAGTTGTGGGAATATGACTGTCATTTAAATTCTATAAGGGGTTTGCTTGTGCATCATTATCAAGCAGAGATTTTAGAATTTGGCATGCTGGGTTTCCAATAACAGCTGGTTTATTGATGAAGTTGTTGATTACATCATCTTCTAATTGATTTTTAAGTCCTAGAGCTTCATCTAAGGAAAGGAGAGAGCACAAATTTTCTTCTTGATATCTAGGTGGGCGTAGCTGAAGATTTATAGCAGGAAGACTAGGTTGAGCAGGAGGATACATAATAATATTTTTGACAACGTTTCCTTTCACAATCATCATGTTTCTAGTTTGACATCCTATATATTCATCCGTCGTTGCTAACCATGGTCTTCCTAGTATTAACGGATGTCCATCTAGTCTACTTGTTGGGTTAATGACCAGGAAGTCTACAGGATATTTCTAGGAGTCTACATAGACAATAATATCTTCCAAAGTTCCTTTCGGCTTGACCACTGACCTATTAGCTAATTCTAGCATGGTTGAGGTTAGTTTTAAAGTTGTAATACCCAAGACATTATAGGTTTCATAGGTCAGAAGGTTAATAGATTCTCCCAGGTCTACCAATGTGTTTGGAAAAGTGCATCCTTGTATTTGGATAGTCACGACTGGACTTCCTCGGTCTTGATATTTAACGGGAACTTGTTTTCCTAAAATAAGGTTAGATAATGTTCCTACAACGTGAATTGTGGGTTGATCTTTCAGTTTTCTCCCAGGATTTTCCCCACATAATTCCTTGATAGTTTTGGCATAAATCAGGATATCTCATATAGCCTATAGGAGTGGAATTTTTATACACAAATTTTTAAATTCCCCTACAATATCAAAATACGGGTAGATGGTTGGTTTAGTTATCGCAAGTCTTTTAGGGAATGGAGGGGAAGTAGTTATGATTTTCTCAGATTCCTGTTGCTTGACTGTGTTTTCTATTGGTTATG
Organism: Pinus taeda; assembly: GCA_000404065.3. Lineage (NCBI taxonomy): Eukaryota > Viridiplantae > Streptophyta > Pinopsida > Pinales > Pinaceae > Pinus > Pinus taeda. The sequence continues at coordinate 50,967 of APFE031017317.1, forward strand.
TTTATGAAATAACCACATTCGAAGGATTTATCATAACTTGATCTTCTTTATTGTTTTCTTGTTCTTGATCATTATAATTTTCTTCAGGAGAAATAATACGTCCAGATCTCAGTCGAAGCTCATTACATCCTAAGGGATTTATTTCATCGATGAAATTTTCAACGATTTGGACGTACTGGACATGTCTATTGTTGGCATTAGGATTTGGCTAAGTTGGGAGTTGAGGATGCATCAGAGTTTGAGGATTAGGAGGAAACTGAAATGGAGCCTGTAGTGTCAGTTGAGGTTGAGGAATCGTCCCTATGGGTGGATTTACCAATCCTGCAGGGCGCTGCCAAGTTTGAGGCTTTATTGCATTCTACGTAGGTGTATTCCACCATTGTGAGGGATAGGAATTGGTAACTGGATTATGCCATAATGGGGTAGGATATTCAAAATTTGGCCATCTTGATCCAACAAAAGATTTATTCATCCATGGTGATGTAGGATATGATTGGGATTTCCAAGTGGGATTGAAGGGTGATTGCCCCTGTCATGCGTTTCCAAGATTTTGTTGTGGAATATACTATCCAGAATAAAATAAGGAGGGATCTTGCATCATACCTAAAGGGCATGATTTCCATTGTCGACGTTCAGTCATCAGGTACGCAGGCTCTATTTCCTCGTCGACTTATTTAAATACAACTTTTAATCCTGGAAGTGTCGGACATTGTTCTGTCAAATGTTCTTTAGTGAAAATAGCACATGTTTGAACCATGTCCAACGGGCATTCCCTTTCAATGTGTTTCTTTCGGCAACATGGATAGAATATGGCCAATTCTCGATCTACATCGGCTTGCTTCTTTTTAGCTTGCAAAACATCTAACTGTGTAGTATGTTATCACTGTAAAAGTTTTTAAAATTTTGGACAAACCACATGGTTCCCAAGTATTTGTGTTAGACATGGTCAAGTCATTTTTTTTTTATGTTTTTAAGAGTTTCAGTTATAGCATTAGAGTCTCATTTCTATCATTAAATAAAGTCCATTAGCATTGTTTGGCCCCTTATGGATCCCATATCATGTTTTAAGTTTCATGTGTCTGGTCATTTCAAAAATTTGAATGCGATTCGAAACTGTCTAGTCGTTTTCATAACGCAAAGCCCTGAAATTACACTACGTGCGCTACGAAATCAGGGATTCGTAGCTAGTCATTTTTGTAGCGCAAAACCCTAAATTTACACTAGATGCACTACGAAATTGGGGATTCATGATCAATCCTATTTAGCTGTCAAATCCACCAGTAACCGTTACATTTTCATCATCAGGTGTCAGTCCATGAACCTTTCCTCTCACATGCAATCATTCATATCCATCATTAGATTCGTTAGGGGTCATTTGTCATTAGTCATTTTAAATTTCAAAAAAGGTTAGTTGATCTTGGTCATATTTGTGTTGATCTTGGTCATATTCATGCAAGAGACACTTGGTGCTATTCTTAGTCTGAGTAAACAAGCCCAGGGTGACCAGAAACCAGAGTTCTTCCGGTTCAAGCGAGGCAGTTCCTCAGTTAAGCAAGGCAGGTTTCTTCCAGGTTTTTTGTCTACAAGGATTTCAAAGGAAAAATGTCAGAATAAAGAAGAAATCACAGGTCAGGTCGATGTCTGAGAATGGAACCTGAAGGCTTAGATGCTCTCATGAAAGATAAATCGGTTGAAGAAACCTTCAAAAATGCAGGTTGCTAGAGGTTCTATGAAAAACTACAGGGAGGACCTAACCAAGTGACCAAGGAATTTTCTCTAAATTTCACAGGTTCACATACAAAGGTTGGAGTTTTAGATTTGAAAATTTCTCCTGGAATTATATATTTAGTGACAAAAATTCCTAGAGGTCAAGAAAGGTGGTTTAAGAATTTCAAGTTTGAAATGGCACCCTGCAAGATATTCTTGAAGCCAGAATTTGTAGACACAGATTTAACTAAAGCAGTGCCAAGGGGTTATGTCAAAGATACATATGCCAACCTAGTCTCATGCATACAAAGGTACTTCACCTATGAAGGAAGATACCACAAGGTGTATTCTTATCATTTCAAACTCCTGTTGCATTTCACTGGGATAATCTCTCTAGATCTACCTTTCTTTCTGTTTCCAAGTTTAGGCAAGATGTCTGATAAAATAAAATTGAAGAAAGAGGCATGTGAAACTTCATTGTTCCATCATGGCTTAGTTAAATTAATTGTCTTGCATGAACTTCAGAAGGTAGATAGAGAGTGGTCTACATTTATCTTTATGTTTGGTTTTAGAGTTGAAACAGGGCTTAGCCCTAGGGCTAAGGAAATATCATCACTAGAGACTAGTTACCCAGTAGAAACAAGGTCAAGCAGGTTTGTTAAACTGAAGGCCAGAAAGCAAGTTAAGGAACCAGTGATTGAAACACCATTGACTATTCAAGATACTCCTCAACATTCACAGAAGAAGAAAGTTTAAATTAAGGAAGCAGCACAAGAACAGTCCATTGGTGAAACAATCCAGATGAAGGTAACTAGAAGTCAAATAGCCAAAGAAAAGGGTAAAACAGTGGTCACTGATGAAAGCCTAGTCTTAAAGGGTAGTTTGAATGATATTGTTCAGGCTATTGACATTGAAGAGTCCCCTCTGGTCCAAGCAGACTTCATTGAATTGGGTGAGGGCAAGTCAAAAAAGATGAAATCCTCTAAAAAATTACAGTCTGATGATCAGGTCTCAGAATTTGTGTTCAAGCCTAGAAAGCCTGTGGCTAGGCGATCAAAAAGTTTACAAGAGGCAGAGCTAGAGGTAGATGAAACAGGGGAGATATCTGGTTTTTGTGAAGAGTCCATAGTTCCACTATCACCCATGCATGAAGATGACAGAAACATAGTGGTCAATACTCAAGAAGAAGAAAATAGCTATGAGGAAGTTAAGAAGAAATTGAAACTTGCCAACCTTGAGATTGCTAAAGTTAAGAAAAGGGCAAGGAAAGATATAACTGAGAAGGCCAATTTCAACAGAATGAAGGCTCTATGGGAAACTGAAAAAGCTTCAAAACCTAAAGTAGTTAGCAGAAAGGCTCAATACTTTACCTAGATTGTCCCTGCAATTAAGGAGGCAAGGTATGTAAGATGGATCAATGGCAGACTGAGAACTAATATCAAGAGGATGAAAAGACAAATTGAAGACCTTGAAATTCAGTTGAGCAAGTCTGGAGGTCAGCCTCAGCAAAAACGAATAGGGCAGTAAGTGATGAAACCCTAATACAATTTTGGTTGAAACAAAGACATTACTTTTTGAAGACGTTTCAAGGATGGGGGATGTTAAGTATATATGGCATATGTACATAATAGAACATTTGTAAAGAATCCTTAGAAAGAAAATTTTTGGAAGAAAACTGTGTAAATTGATTCACACAGTAGTTTTGTAGCGCGCTACGAAACTGCTGTAGGTGACATACATAATAGTTTTGTAGTGTGATATGAAACTGTTGTAGGTGTAGTTTTGATGTTTTGATCAATTCTCAAAGGAAAGAAGTGGTTATTTTTTGGAGAATGATGCTATTGGAGAATGTGAGGAGGTCACTTATGAAAGTTTAAAGCTCAAGCAAGGAAAAAACTCAAAGGATAAAGGATATATGTAAAAGCAAAGTTCTGCGCTACAAAAACAACAGTTAGTTTCGTAGCACATCCTTCAAGGAGTTTAATTTTTGAACAAGTGAAAGAAAAGGGTTCTATGGATAACTTAACATACGTTACATGATTAAAGGGGCTATTTTTGTCATAATAAGATTCGAGGAACATCATTGAAGACCAAGGCTATAGTGCAGGGGACATATTCCTAGTTTTCAAGGCAGATAAAAGAGAAGTTATTAAAGGCCAGCAGGAGGGTTATGAACATTACCAAGGTCGAAGTTAAGGAGGAGCAGCTGTCAAGCATCGAGTTTAATTCCTAGATTAGGTTGTTGTTATCATAATAATGAGTTGTACTCCTAATTGTATTAGGACTCTAAGATAGTCAGTTAACTGTTACTTGTAATTAATAGCCTGTTTTAGGTATGAATAGGTGTCAAGCTAGGAAATTCAAATTCCCCTCAAGTTGGATTAGGGAATCCAAGATTGTAATGATAACTCTATAAAAGACAAGAGGTGGAATTCCTCTAGGTTGGCAATTTCCAAAAGAAACAAGCACACTATGTTATTGTATGAGACTGTATGTTTTCATGTTAATACAAAGATATTGGCTTCACTAGTCATGATTCAGAGAGGGTTTTTAATGTTTGATTTTCTCATGGCTTTCTTCATTTACTTACTTGCAGTGATATAAACACATGTTACTTAGAATTCATTGATAATGCTCTAACTTCCTTCATGTGTTTATAAACTGTGTTCCTTGCATTATGTCTCTGTTTTGCTGATATATTAAGACTCTTTATGCCCTGCCTTCCATGTTAAGCTAATCTTGTTGTTGTACTGAAACATACTTTGACTCCATAGCCCAATAGATGTTTGTTGATTGGTATTTCAACCATTTATACATTTTTGTTTAATTTTTCCATAGAGTTAGCCATCTAATCTTCAAATTAAAATCTTTAAACTAGTGAGAGAGCCCTCTCAGGTTGAGGAGGCTAAGCTTCAGCCAAAAGGTTGGTTTGAAATAGTTACTCAAAGTATTCCTGATCAACAGCCTATCAGGTCTGGTTTTGTGATAACATAGTTAGTGTGCCCAAAATGTTAGTTTTAAAATCTTCTAAAAGGTTACCAATTTTTTGTTCGCGTTACCCCACCACCTATGGTCTTATTGATTCGGGTGAGGGGATCTTGTATTCCAGCTCTGGCTCGTGTACTGCCATGTGAACACCTGATACACAAATTAACAATATATCATATTCTTCTTGGGAGATATCACCTGGCCCATTAAATTCAACATTTATATCCATTCATCTTTCATGCCTTTTATTGAAGTATCTTTTAGTACTTCATTTGGTAATGTAGTATAAGGTGATCTTTGTAAGTTGTACTGAAATATCTTAATATATTATTCTAAGGTTTCATTGTCTTTTGTAGTCGTTTTAAAATTTTTTATCCTTTAGGTCCCTCATTCGATAGTAATCTTGGTATTTGGTGAGAAAGGTATGTTTCATATCATCCCAGGAATTTATTGTGCCTCCTCCTCAGCCCATAAACCATCGTAACGCTGCTCCTTTTAAAGTAGAAGGGAACAATTTCAATTTCTGTGGATCAGTGGTATAATCATAAACTTTGCACAACACATCGAACTTAAATAAAAAGGCATATGGATTCTCTTAGGTCATCCCATGAAAGGTTGGGATATTCTATAAATAGATAGCCTTCATTGGGGCATTAGCCAATGGATCAACAATAGGGTATTCCAGTGTCAAATTTTGGTTTTGTTGCCCTTGGGTTTCCATCTGATTGAAAATATGCTAGTAATTTTTAGGGATTTATTCACCACAAGGTATTATTTGAGTAGGGAATTTATGGATATTACTTGGTTTTACTAGGCTTCCTAAGTCTGGGATCTCAGGTGGTTTCTCTTCTATCAATATCACAAGAGATCCTGACCTTGAGGATCGTGGAACTACTCCACTGGTTTCTCCCTCTACTTCTTTCAAATTGCAAGAATTTTCCTCTTGTGAAGGACTAGAGTGTTGAATAAATGTGCTTTGGAAGCTTTGCTCAAATCCTTCAATTTTGCTGTGAATCTCAGCGTGAGCCATAGTTGGTGATTTTGTTACTTGAGGGATTACGGTAGAGACCTTCCCAGATACTGTTCGGGGTCCTACTGATGTTTGAGATTCAACTTTTAGAATAATTTCATCGATGAAGGTTGTTCTCCCAAGACTCAATGGTCCCTGGGTTTTTGTGGTTTTTGATACTGACTTTTGTTCTGTTACTACCTTTTTCCTATTCTTTTTCTTAGACATAAACACTTACATAGCTAATCATATCAATCGAAAGTGGGCGTTAGGCGCAAGCTTTTTACTTGTCACATGCGTAGGTTCTTACCTTCCGTCTTCAATACCCGACCTCCCATAGATACAACCTATGATTTGAAAACCTCCCCGACAACAATGCCAAAATGTTGGGCACTAAGATGACTCCTTAAAATCAACTTAATCCTACGCTCATTAATCTTATCAGCCTGGGATTCATCTCTTGTTTCAAGGCTATCGACACAATCTATGCAAGAATAGATTCTTAGATTATGAAAGAATGTAAAATGATTGCTACAGAAAAAGTTACATTAAATATTATCCTAATTCAATCGTTGCAGAGACAAATGATAACAACAAATGATTACTCCTACAATTACAGTTTTGTGAAAGAAGATTGTTTTAATTCATCAACCATTTTATCTATTCTTCAACAGATCCTATGCATAAGGAAGACTAATAAATCACACGAATGCTTGAAAGTCTTACATCTCAAAGATAACTTATGGAATTCATAAAATCAAACCTTACATTTGTGTAGTGCAATTAGCGATTTCAGGAGATGCATAACAGAATTAAAAGATACATAATTCAATCGATTATCTACCATGAAAGAAAAGGCAAGTGAATAGAAACACAACTAATGTGAATATGGAAAAGTAACTAACTAATAATGATACATAATAGACAATAGAACCTCCGGTGGCTTGGCCCATGGTCTCCAGAAGTACTGTCTTAGATAAATTTGATACAGAGGATTAAGGTAAGATCTTGTAAAAATTCATTAACTTCAAAGAGTTTTACAAAATGACCTTGAGAAAGTTCAAATTTAGATTTTTGTATGCAATATACAGTGAAAGTGTAATAATAAAAATCTCTTATGTATTTCACTTATTGACTTATATATTACATTAAAAAACTGAATATGGAGCTATCCTGAGAATCGAGAGATTCTCAGGATTGCTCTTTCAACCATAAGACCCTCGAATAGTAATGATCAGTTTCCTTTGACTTCATTCTTTGATCATGCTTAGGGGTTGAGATGTAATCTAGCAAAAATAAGGCATCGACTGATCCAATATCTTGCTCCAATATGTCTAGGGAACAACAATCGTTCAATTGGACTGATCCACATAAAAATTTACTCAAATTATAACCTTTTTGATATCTAAAAACTCAAATTAACTATACTATATTCAGCTCACTTTCATTATCATTTTTCTCTTAAATCATTGCAAATTAATGGAAAACTCCTTAAACACATAACAATTATTTAAATAAATAGGGAGAAGAATTATACCATTTCCATGGCCCAACAAAAACAAACATATTTTCTTTTAGCCTTGGCATGAAAAGTATAATTTCATAAAAGGAATGCCAGTATCATGCCAATAGGTCTCCTATGATGAATGCACAAGAACCTAATGTATAGATCATTTTTCTCTTTGCTTAGATACCCAAGGCTTATTTTCCTTTCCAAATATCAATAATTATTTTCCAAGAAAATATAAAATAAGAATAATATTTTACTATATTCTAAAAAACAAAGATGTTGAAATCATGCTACAATGTGAAAGGAAACAAAATAGCTTTTCTCAAACCACCAAATATATAAATAAAACAATAATAATGATAATAATAAAACTAGATCTATAGATCTATGCATGAAATGAGAACTGTGAGCATTCAAGGGACTAACAAAATCTTTGACAAATAAAAACCAAAAATTTTGAACTTGAAAAAATCCTTTAAACACAAACAATAAAAAACGACTAAAATTTTCCAAGATATCAAAACTAGACATCAACGCAATTTCATGTACTTGAATAAGCCCATTATTGCTTAGTGTTAGTATTCTTAAATTAGTTATTTATCATTTCATGCTAGGACACCATCTATGTGAAAATAAATAGGTCCCACCTTCATCAAATCCGACTTCATTTATAGTCTAAGATCAAATCTAGCTTCATTTCCAATACCAATATAAAATCACACCCTTTATAAATATTAACACCTAACCACTTAGACCCCTCATATAATCCTTTTCATAGCCCAACAAAAAGATATCCCTGACAAAAAGTTGAACGTTAAAAAAATATACATAATCATGTAAGATACTAAATAGTAAATATGAACACTACTAGATAGGCAACAATTTAATGCGAGTTTAATGAACCTCCACCCAAGGAAGAAAAATCAATAACTCTTTTTTCAATAATGAATTCCACATTCTTGTAATCAATAATTACGCTGACACTTGAGTTGCTAGTGTTTTTCCAAAGTAACCATTGCTCACTACCTACAAATGTTGAAATACAAGACGATGCTAAAGTTAAATACACAAAATAACAAAAAATAAAGATATGACAAAAAAATAAACCTACAAGGCTATATTGGTTGAGTGTCATAGGGACACCAATAACTGAGACTAAAGATATTTATAGAATGTGGTAGTTACTAGTGTGTGTCTATCGTGCGATTAGTGGTATGGTGAGAGACCTACCAAAAAGGGACATTGATCCCAAGAAAGTATAGTAGGGAGATCCATAGATAATTTATGTAAAAGGAATATGAGAATTGTTTTCTTCAAGTTAGGTTATGCTATGGTAGAATTTTGTTGGTGGTAAAAAGTGGTAACAAAGGAATTACATAATAGATAAAAACTAGATTCAGGGCATGAGTTGGACTGACTCATGTTATCTCATCCCTTAATGGTCTTAAGAATATTTGGGGACCCAAACAAATTATTACCCGAAAGACTTGAAATAATGGCTGACAAATGACTGAAAATACTCTATACAAAAGAATGTTGGTCTCATGCCAATAGGTCTCCTACGATGAATGCACAAGAACCTAGTACATGAACCATTTTTCTCTTCGCTTAGCTACCCATGGCCCATTTCCCTTTCCAAATATCAATAATTATTTTACAAGAAAATATAAAATAAGCACAGTAGTCTACTAGATTCTAAAAGTGAAAATGCAAAGTCATGCCACAAAGTGAAAGGAAATAGAAACAACTTTCTTCAAACCACCAAATATATAAAGAAAACAATAATTACTATAAAACTAGATCTATGAACCACACTAGTTGGTTCGAAACGCGCCGACAAAGGTCTTTTTCATGTGATTTACGCCGAAGCTCTTCTTATAACTATGATGAATCACAGAAGCCTCAATTCTACAATTAGATTTATGAATCTAAGCATGAGATAAGAACTAAAAGCATTCAAGGGGCTAACATAATCTTCAACCAAAACAAACCAAAAATTTCAAACTCGACAAAATCCTCTAAACACAAGCAATTTACAAACCACTAAATTTTTCTAAGATATCAGAGCTAGACATCAAGGTAGTTTCATGTACTTGAATGAGCCCATTTTTGCTTTGTGTTAGTCTTGCTAAATTAGTTATTTATTACTTAATACTAGCTATACACTCTCTATGTGAAAATAAATAGGTCCCAACTTCATCAAATCAAACTTCATTTCCTATCATGGATAAGAAACAGACAATGTAATGATTAAATATAGAACATCAATCTTAAAATAACACGCATCAAAGAAATGTAGCTGCAATGTTAAAATGAAAAATACAAAATATAAAACCTATTTTTACCTGAAATTGACATATAGTAATCTTGCATGACCAATGGATCATATATACCAAAATAAGAGTCCCCTCACATATTTCGAATTAGATTACATCTTAGGGTATATTAGTTTCACAGTTCTCATCTTGGTCCTCATTTTCTACATTGTGAAGTTCATGATCATCTCCAAATGGATTATCATTATGAGCCTCCAAAACATTATGTTTTGTATCAAGTTCATTAAAGAATTTTTTTATATTGTTTTCTCCCCTTCTATTACATTATGACCGCCAAAGAGCTATTGCTCTTTCATATGGAAAATTGAAAATTGTTAATGTCATACTTTGTTACATATAATATTAAACATGTATCCATATGTTTATCAAGCTTGTTCCTCAACTTTGACTTCAAGAATGACAATGCACTAAGCATTCTCTCATCCTCCACTAATCCCAAAATCATGGTTTGATACAAATACGCTGATTTGAAATATTTTGATATGTCTTCTTGCAAGTATTGGCTAGCACTTAAAGTAGTAACATATTCATTAGGATTATCCAAAAAGGGATATTGCTTCCACATTATTTCAACAAAGCGTCCACCCTATTAATACAATTTTGATGAATCTAAAATACCTTCAATATATTCTCCATGTATTGAGACATTCTTGCAAAAGTGGTTTAGTAAAAATTTTAATCCTCTTTTGAAAATCGACTTTTAAAGTTCTTAGACATTGAAAATTGTTCCAATATTGAGGGTATACCACACACATGGCCTCCAACAATTCATCTCAAGGAAATCACTCTCTTATTTCTGATGATAGTGATATTTCAATTTCTATCAAATTTTGTCTCACTGAAATCACAATATTATCAAATTGATCTCTTGACATGGGGCACTCTTTGGTGATTCATCTCGTATTATTAATATAATGAAAGGGAACCATATACCCATGCACTACGATACATAATATCCCTTTTTAATCAAACATAAAAAAATTTCAGTATTTTCTATATTGATGATCTTAGTCAACTTGTAAACTTTGGACCAGTAAAAGACTCTAGCATCATATACAAAATATCTAATGGAAGGCTTGTTGACTTTCTTGCATTTGTGTATTTTGCAATATGCATTGTGCGATTCTAAGAAATTTTCACAAGGAGATTCATTTCATGTAGCATACAAAGAATTCCACTTAGTGTCAATAATGTCTCTATATCTGTTAGTTGAAAAAGAAGATCTTGAGCTTTTTCTACATTTTAGCGATTTTCATACATCAACCCTACCAAAGATTTGAACTCAATAAATAGTATTTTATTTGATCCATTCAATGAGATCCATCTTGTATCTTTTAGTAGTTTTTTTCCATCTGTAAGACCCTCTGCAAATTTTTGAAACTCAAAAAATCGTTTGGGACTACCAGAAAAGTATAAATGAGTCTCACGTACAAGAACTTCAACTTTTGAAACTAATGGAAACTTGCTTAATATTTTAAATGAAATATTCATCCTATGAGTCATACCATGAATATAAATCATATATGGTGAAGTTGATAGTTGTAGTCTAACACAAAGACCACTCCTTTGTTCTTGCATTACCGATGCTCCATCTGCTCCAACGCATACCAACTTTTTTGCAATCATTAAATGATCCATGTCACTTTCCTTCAAACTATTAAGAACAAGTTCACAAATATTTTCAGTTGTAGAAGTATCTCTCATCTTTTTAATCCTAGGTAGATATGAATGCATAATATAGTTATTAACCATATAAATTCTCATGTAGGTTCATGAAGTATTATCTATAGACGTAACCTCATCCAAAGACAATGCCAAAAACCTAGCATTTGCAATCTTCTATTTCAAATCATCCTTTTCTAATTGAGCTAGATATCTTGTCCATTCCCCACCACTGGTTACAAACCAATGAGAAGATGGAAAGTTTGAAACTTGAAGAAAAGAAATATATTTCATGTGATTTGGATAATTTGTCATAGGACGACCTTTAGATAAGATGTGAAATACAATGCTCAATTGTATCATCTTGGATAACAAACTTATTTCGATTGTATTTTCAAATAGAGATATGAGGATTCCTCCACTTGCATAAAGTTTCCTCTTACTTATTGAATATTTCTTATATTATTTTGCATATTGGATATGCCAACATTAATCAGAAGATTTCCATATAAGAGTATATTTTTATTCACCATTTGCAATTTTATTTTTATACACCTTCCTGCATGCTTATGTATTGTATCTAGCTTCATTTGAAATTTCACTACCTTGCGAGTTTTCCAACTACATACATTACATATAACTTCTTGGGAAACCTCGTTCTCATCTATAGGAGGTATTGCTTCAATAAATGGAAACTTGAGACCCAATCTTCTTGGAATTGTCTCCCTATGGTTCACTAGCCTTTTTTCCTTTTCTGTGAATGGATTGTGTCACCTTCCAAGGAAAAATATTCAACATTTTCATCACCAATTTCTGTTGAAACTACATTTATCTCACCTTGGTTACTCGATGAACCTATTCTTTCATCCATCATATGGATATCAAATGCATTTTCACAAGAGTTAATATCTCTCTTCGTAACAAATTGTTCAAAGGAGCTTGAAGCATGAAGAGAATGTGTATTGGATGGAGGATTTTCAAAGTATGATAATACAACCATTTTCCTTGATAGTTTATTCCCATGATTGGATTTTGACATATCACTAAATATTCCACAAGTAAAATTCTCAAATTGATCTAGAAACTTGCATCAATAGTTTCCAAAGATTGAGAATTACTAGTTTTGTGGGCAGTATTCAAAGTATACTATATGGCATAGTTCAAAAGTACATATGAATCAAAAATGATTTCATCATACCCCATAAAAATAAACATCAATTAAAGAGCCAATATACATTCTATGCCCCGTTTTGTTTTTTGTCTTGAACTCAATTAAGGTACAACAAATTTTCATTGTTTCAAAGATTTTAGGGAAAAATATTTACATTTTCCTTTCGTTATAATGTGTACCCATTTGTAACCAAATTGATTCAATGATATATGCTTCATATAAATTCATTTGTTCATAGAAAATAGAAGTGTACTTTGCAAAAGAATTGTAGAGTAAACATTGAAAGAACATATATCAGAAATTGAATTTTGAGGCAAAATGGAATTTCACAAAAAAACTTGTTTAAAAATGGTAATGGGAAACCATTAAGACATAAAATATAATAATTCATTTGTATAACATTGAAACAACATCACCCCTTGGGAAAATAATCAAAGAACATATACCATAAATTGAATTTTGAGGCAAGATGGAATTGCACATAAGTCTAGTAGGGTACTTCTTTAAAAAAAAGAATTATCTTGTTATTGTCAGAAAGAGGCTAATGTTCCCAAATTTAGCATTACACTGGAAACATTAGCACTATTCATTCCAATGAACTTTGGATTATAAGTCACAAGTGGGGGGTATCTAGTGCACCAAAGTTGCATAGGACTTACAATTGGCCTCAACCATTGTTGCCTACACTAGCACACATATGCATAAACACAAGCATGCCACTTGGTAGGAATTCAACCTTGCTATGGGCCATAGTAGCTACCTGCTTTCAGCAACTCGTAAACCCACCATTGACACTTGTTTCTTTACTTTGTTTGACACTCTTTTGGTTAGTTGACTGCAAGTTATATTGTCAAGAGAAAAATATTTCAAGGAGCATTGGGATCAAGGAGAGTATTGCATGAGTTTGAAGGAATTTTTAGGATTCATATTGAATTTTTTTTTTTGAATTTAACAATTTCATGTTTCTTTTAGCATACTCTGTCATCTATACATTGGTATGAATGTTGTTTTTATAGCATAAAAGGTGAATTATAGTTCTATTTGAATAAGGTGGATTACTACATTATCTAACTAAGCATGGTCATCTTTGATTGAACTTGACTAAACTACAACTATGATAGTTGCTTTAGCAATACGTGAATACAACTTTAACAATTATTCCTCCAAATTCATATGAAACTCATTCATTTGAGGATGCATAGGGGAAGGATTCATGGGACAAAACAATGTAGGTAGAATTTTATTCCTTGTAGAAAAGTGGAGTTGAACTCCTCGAATTTCGTATTGCTACAAATTCAAAGCCAAATTGGCCAACCCACAAGATATGTAGATATTAGGTTGTAGTTCTTAAACAAATATAATGTATTAATTCTATTTTCCTTGTATTATGGTTAGACAGTCTATGCAATAAAAATGAACTTTGAAGCACACTCGTACATAAGGGAAGATATGGGATCTCTTAGATGTACACGAGTTACTTAATCATGGTTTAACAATGAAAACTATTTACCTTGGTTTACATAAATGGGTTATTATTTGGCTGTGTTGATAACTTGATAATTATCTAGTTTAGACTTTTGTGATCCACACTGGTTGGTTCAAAACATGTCGACAAATAATTCTTGATGTGATTAATACCAAATTTTTTTATAAACTTGATAATTGTGGATGGAAAAGTTTGAGAGGTTTCTATTATTGAGTGTGGGGTTCTGGAGATAGCATTGCCTCCATCCACCCTCTAATAGAGCATCCTTTTTGCATTCTAAAACACTGAGAGAAATCTAGTTCACTGAGACTGCTCTAACTAAAAATTTTAATAGTACACAACCAAGGCCAAAGTCTCTAGACTCTTGGATCCAAATTCATCGGATTTCGCTGATAGGTGTTTTATTCTTTTCTCTTCAATAAAAAATTTAATAGAGGCAAACATTAGTTCTTGGCCAGCGGTTTATACAATTACACCTAAACCATTGATCTATGGTCTTCAACCATGAACAATAGATCCATACCATTGTTCTGGTTTGGGTTTGTCGTCCCTTTATTCTACTAATACCATGTGATGATTAAATGTTGAATCAAATAGGAATATGCTCAGAAAATACATGTATAATGCAAAAGAAAAATTAGGGATTTATGCTTGTACCCAAATCTATGGGAAAGAAGATTCTAAAAAAGGATTTCTAAAAACTGAAATACCACTAAGGAACTAGATCCATGTGCAAGAGTTTGGTTACAAGCATATCCAATTAAAATGTAACTTCCACCACATGTATGGGTGTTTTGCTAAATATTTCCAATGGAAAAAATCTCCATCTCAGCATGCTCTTGAGGTAGAATAAGATGAAGGATTTGTAAATGTAACATACTCCAAGAAATAAAAGATAACCCAGAATTAAACACAATAGAAGAAGTAGCCTCCAAATGATACGCAGAAAAAATATGATCCCCTGTGAGCTCTCAAGCACAGTAGCACAACACATAACAGAGCTCAAAATTGTCCAAAACCCTATCAATAAAAAATGACATACCAAGTCAGATTATAGAAATTGAAATCCTCACAGAGAAATCTCTAACAAATGACATGGAAAAAGATACGCAGGTCTTACAAAATGAAAAGTTTAGGCTCTAGTAAAAAAGAGTGGGAATCCCCCCTTTCTTTCTTTGCAACTCTCCCTAGATTATGAAATAGATTGGCCTCCTTTACCTCCAAAGAGGACAAAGACATATTAAAAATCTTCGAAGAAAGGCAAATGTTGGAAGAGAGAAAAAAGCTACTAAAAACAAAGATATGAAAAAGCAAGCAACATTAAACCAATTTTTTAAATCCAGTAAGAAAATTGATCTAAATTGGATCGTTATATTGTTTGTCATCCATCTCGATGCATTTGGAGTGGAAAAAGTGGAGGAATCAACTAACGGGGTCGTCTTTACCAACGAGACCCAATTTGGTGAAACGAGGTCTGAAACCTTCCAAGAGCATTTTGAGGCATCAAATGACGTTTTTTGGGGGTAAAACTTTGCCGCTCTAACGCCGCATCTTTTGATGCTATTCAACACAAAGAAATTTCCAATGGCACTAGAAGCGTGTCAACCAAAGTTCGTATGTAAAAGTTATACCACTCAAAAGTTGACCTTCTTATATTCACACTTATAGTTCGAGAGGATGCTTCATTCATGAAAAAGGGACTAGCCACGTGTTTGTGATGTAAAAGACTCTAGAAGAGTCTATTTTGTAACTTTAGTTAAGAGTTGATGTATTCAAACTTAACCACTATTAGGCTATCGAGCTATGTTATAACTGGGCCACTAGGAGGAAGAAGCATTCCATTCCTTCAAGAAAAATTTGTTCCATAGTTGAGCAAAGATAGCCAGGAGAGATAGAATGTATATCGCATAGAGAGGATATGTGCATTGTAGCAGCCCACGAGCCACAAACAATATTTCTTTCTACTTGCAACCATATTTCTAGACAGAGAAAGAGAGTGAAGCGACCTCAACTTCCAGTTGGATTTTCTCCTGAAAGGGTTTCCGAGAGAGCATATCTTGTGTCTTATGTGTGTGTGAGCTATCATCGGACTACTAACAACACAAGATTTAATAACCCTAAGGATTTTGGCAATCATACTATTGTAGAAGAAAAAGACTTATTTTAACACTTACTCAACACAAATCTTGCCCCAAAAGCAATATTTTGGAATGCATCAAAGAGTTTCTAGCAACAAAAGTTTCTAAAACCATAAGGACTTTGGCCAAAGATGTTATTGCAACAAGCATCTAATTGTTATAAGCTATCAAGTAACTTCATCTTGTTATTATATTTAACTTTTATAATCTCATTATTAAATTAAAGTAAAATAACAATAGATGTAAATGTCAAATATAACTAATGATAAATTCCAACACTAACTTTAATTTTTACACTAAAAGTCAAGGTCGGAACTACATTCCAGAATGATTGCTAGTGCATTTTTCATACCTATAAGAGGTATTTTTCAACTTTTCAACATAACATTTATCAAAATTTAAGCATGTTTTCAAAGCAGGACCTTGTACTAACATTGAAAATTAGAAGGGGAATAAGGTGTCTACTAATTGAAACCTATATGTTTCCTATTATTTATAACTAATTTAAAACATCGAATGATAACAATGGATACAACCACTCACCAAACAAGAACAAACTTCAGATTCATGGGCTTGGTTAAATAACTTAAAATCAGATTAATGAGCCAAACTTCAGGATGCCCATGTGTTATAGACATTTTTGGGCACTTCAACCCCAATCACAAATGTCCATAAACTGAGGGCTCTTAAGTCCCTAAAAGTGTTGCTTCACTTCCTAAAGGAACAAGGTCAACTGATTACATCATCTCCCAGAAGTTCTCCATTGAAATCTGCTCATAAATGGTCAAAACTGGACCATACTGAAAGCTCAATGCAGAGGGTACGATGCATATCACCTTCCCAATGTACAGGGTGCAATGCATACTATGTTGCTCCTCTGTAGGGTGCGATGGTTGGGAATGGACAAATGGTAGGTGTGGAGCACTTGGAAGGTATGCTTTTGACAAGCAATCTAGTGGGTTTTCAATAATAATTCTAAACTTTTCTGCATTATGAGTTGAAAGAAGATAAAGGATTTTGATAAAATGTGCGAAAATAGCTCAAGTGATAATAATTGACGTTTTTCTATACAGGAAGACGTGGAAACAAGGGATTGTCGATCAAAAGCGAGAAGCAAAGGGAAAATAACTGCTGTCCCTCCAGCAGGGAACCAGATGCGGACAAGATCAAGCAAAATTAGAGCCGAATAGCCCAGGGAAAGAATGCAGGATACTGAGTCGGAGAATGCAAGAAAGAAAGGAGAAGAATGGAACGATTAGCGAATCCCTCAGGATCTTTGATCCTGAGGGATCGCTGCTTTAACTTATCTTTGAATATCTAGATACCTCCGTCATTTCTGTTATATAAAGACACCACGCCATTGAGCGAGGGGACGACTGTTTTTTATCATTCTAAGTTTCAGAACAAACTGTGATCATTGAGTCTCGCTGAGACCTGACTTTGTTATACTTTTGTTGATGCGATTAATATAGAAGACTTGGTGTTAATTTCGTCTTTGCATCTGGAGTAACTTAAGGGAGTGTACCATTGGCAGCTAAGGGCCCGGCTCCGAAGGACACTTGCTTTTGTATCATTATACGGTGATTTGTATGTGGTTTGTTTATCTTTGTTATTTAAGTAATCTGATACATCTTTTATGTGATATGCTATGCTCCATTATAATTGATGTCTGAATGATTTCTTTATCTCATGTCTCTGCACTATACAATTGGATCTATTTGAATTGCATCTTTCGGCTATCTCTGTAACAGAATGTTGGTATGAATGTTATTGTTATTGGATCCATGTGAAATAGTATTTGTGAGATTTGAAAGAAATATTACTTTGTTCAACAACGTAGTCATATCATTCATTATTCTCAGATTGCTATAGTAGTGTAGGACATGTACATACGGATGAGGATTGCTGTTCCATAATTCATCGAGGATTGCTGTTCTATTTTATTACTGCTGTTCCATTTTAGTAATGTTGTTCCATTTGATTACTGCTGTTCCATTTTACTGCTGTTCCATTTCCAGTTCGTTGTTCCATTTTACTTTCTGCCGTTTCATTTACCAACATTTATTGTTTTGGCGTGAGAGAAGGCCTAAGGCCGTAGTGAGCCTCAGCAAGACGCTGCTTAGCTCCCAGACCTATAAGTCCATGCTCTAATTTCCTTTCTTCATCAGTTTCTAAAGGGATGGGTTATTGCTTCCGTACCCTTGACTGATCAACTGCCTTGTGTGATTTTATCTTTTGGGTTAGTTTAGTTACAGCTTAGCATCAGTTTCCTTTCGAATCATTAGAACACTATACTACTGAGCATTACTCGGACAAATAGCCTCGGATTGAGCTACTCCTTGCAATAACAAAACGTTCCCGGATTGACTTATTAATGTGTGATAATTAGAGGTGTGAGAGACCCTAGTTATAGCTATACATTTTGGTGCCGTTGTCGGGGAGGAGTAATATCCATTTGCCCTTTACAGAGTAGTGCGCAAATCTGCTAGGGGGGAGTTGGATTTAAAAAATGGAAGGTAAGAACCTGCGTACGGAGCATGTAAAAGCCCTGCTCCACCATCCGCTCTCTTAGCAGAATTGCTGGTTGATAGGATTTAGTAGTTTTTAGAGTGCATGACTAAGCAAAAAAAGCTAGAAAAGAATATCAAACCCCCAGCCAAACCTGAAAAGGCCAAAGGACCGGTGACCCTTGGCCGAACAACCTTTATAGACGAAATCTACAAGAAAACTGAATCTCAACCATCAGTAGGCCTCAGAAAGATTAATTCTAAGCAGCCTACTAGTTCCCTTCAGGCTACAGCATCACCATCTGGAGCCTCCGCTGAGGTACATAGCCAGACTCATGAACAGGACTTTCAAGAAATTGAAAATTCTGTGTCAGAACGGCTGCAGGAAGGGAACTTAAGCAACCTTTGTGAAGGAGAGGGGGAAACACGGGAAATAGAGGAACCAAGGTCTCCTTATAGGATAATCCAGCTGTTAAACAGCCCAGATAAGGGGAGCGCAGCCAAAGTTAATATTGAAGGCACCCCATTCCCTCAGATAGAAATCCCAGATAAGGGAAGTGTTATTAAAACAACCCCTGCCAAGGCCGTCCCTTCTCAACCTAGGAACACCCTCCTAGAAATTCCGGAAGGTTATTGGCACATATTCGATCCCATGGCACAGAATCAGCCAAATACTCAAACTTCTACATTGCAATATCCTATAGTAGATTCTGCTGCAAATGCACCCATGAAGGCGATTCCTCTTCAACACATCTCAACGTTTCATGGACTCACATCAGAATACCCTGATGCATTCTTATTCGAATTCGATGTGTTATGTAGAGGGTACGATTACACCACTGACCCCCAGAAATTAAAGTTGTTCCCCTCCACTTTGAAGGGAGCAACTCTGAGATGGTTTATGGGTTTAGGTGGTGGAGTCATAAACAATTGGGAGCAAATGAAAGAATCCTTTCTCAAGAAATATTAGGATTACTGTAGGTCAAGAGAACTGAAAGATGAAATTTTCCAAATGACGGCCAGACCAAATGAAACTTTAGAGGAATATGTAGAACGCTTCCAGTATAATTTACATAGATCCCCGTATGCATCATTACCTCTGCCTGATAATGTGTTGAAAACTTCATTAATTAGAGGTATGAAAGAACAGTGTATTGAAACATTGAATATCATGGCAAAAGGGGATATTTACCAAGAGAATTTTGCTGATATCATTAATTTATGCATCAGGAGTTCAAGAGGTAGCACAAGGATAAAACCAACATAATACGACCGGTTTGTTAGAGATAAAAAAATATCAACAGAAGGAGTAACATGTGTAGAACTTGGGAATTTATTAGAAAATTTTAAAACTGATATTCTAGGGACATTAACTACACAGCTTGATATTGTGCAGGCTAAGCAAAAGCAGATGGAGGCGGAACAGAATCTGGCAATTTTCTACCCCCGATGCAGAAGAAAACATAGCCACAAGGAATGTCCACTAAATTCAGTTCAAACATGTGCTATCTATACGAAAGATCATCTCACCGAAAGCTGCCCCTCACTTCTTGGATTGAAGGCAGTATACAAGGAAGCAGAAGAAGAACCAGAGCCGGCATATTCTGTTAACCAGCGTCGCCAATGGCAACTTAGGCAATCTGGTATGTTTTCAGACCCAACTTCTTCTTACCAGCCTCCGCAGTATAATGCTCAGCAATATGGTATGTGGCAAAACCAATCTACACCCCCATTTCCGAATTGGTCATCACAGCCGTTTCCTTCTCCAAGTCCATGGATGAATCAGACAGGCCAATTCGGCTGGCCAAATTTTCCTTACACCCCACCATATTGGAAGAATAACTCATATCCTCCACAATGGATTCCCCCTACTTCACAAGGTTCACCCTGGCAGACAAATTGGCCAAGATCGACATATCAGTCAACAGGAACTATTCCACTCCCTCAACTGACTCTGCCAGCCTTACAACAAAGCCCCCAGTCTAATCTGAGACCGCAACTCCCAGCCCAACCCAATCCCAATCCTAGCAATAGACCGGTCCAATCCCTCCAAATTATAGAAACATTAGAAATCGGACCTGACCTAAGGGAGTGCAATGATCTTCAGTTACGATCTGGACGTATAATAGAAACAGAGGGAGACAAAATAGTTCACATTGAAGATCAGTTACCAATAGAACAACCGCTACAACAAGAGGATGTAAATAAAGAGCAGACCCATCAACAAGCAAGTACATCCTCTCCTCCTTTCCCGGAACGATTAGTCATACCATGACCAGTACAATATCCAGACTTTGACATTCTGGGAGAGTTACAAAATCTGTACATAAAAATTCCATTCCTCAAAGCCATACAAGATATTCCTATATACGCAAAAACTATAAAAGAACCGTGCATAAAAAAATCAAGGAGGAATACAACAACTAACCCTAGAGTCCAAGTAGTTGGTACTTTATCCGACTTGTTATCAGGAAAAGAGACACCTATCAAATACGAAGATCCCGAAAACCCAATTGCAACTGTCCAAATCTATGGTCAAACCCTGACTAACGCTTTAGTCGATCTGGGAGCTGCAATCAATATTTTGACAACCTCCACTTGCCAAAAGCTTGGCATCACATCAATAGAACCTAGTTCTACTTTGCTAGAATTGGCAGATCGATCTGTAGTTCAACCAGAAGGTACTCTATACGATGTCATGGTTTCTGTAGACTCCTGGGAGTATCCAACTGACTTCCTGATAATTAATCCAAAAACCCAACTAGATGTGTCATGCGGAAAGAGTTATTTTTGCGGACAAACCTAACCTCCCTAGGAGTCTAAGACTCTCTAGTGACAAACAAACCAAACAAGAGCAATCCTTCTCTAAACACACATTATTCTATGAGAACTCGAATGTTTTCTGATCTTACCTTAGGTCCAACGCTTGTTGTAGCAGTCCAGCCTTGCTGATCCAGATGAGCTCCTCCTTCACTTTAAGACCTGCATACACTAACAAAGCAAACGATTACATAACACCTGAATATTCATCATAAAACAAAACATATTCATCACATAGACCAAGGAGTACATGAAATAATTCATTAACAACAAATCATTGAGAAGAATGGACTTATTTGTATTAAGTAATAAAAAAGGAACCATTACAACCTGAGCCTTGGTGTTGTGCAAGCTCCTCCCAGGGTCCAGCAAGAGATTTCCTCTACTTTGACAAGCTCACCCACTCCCAATATGGCAACAAGGGAGGATAGTGATCTCTCCTCACAAGTCAACAATGGAAGTCCTAATTCCAGCAGCATTTACCCTTTAAAATTTTCATCTTTCAACTTCCCCCTCCTTTGGCCCAATGCCTGTATTTATAGTATTCTAGAGGAGGTTATTCAGTTCCAACATCAATGGGATACTCCCTCTTTTGGATGGGGTAGCTCCTCTCTTGATGGGATAAACTCCTCTATCATAGGGATGCATGAACCATCTGGAGGCGCTCAATACACGTCAAAAACTCTTCTAGAAGGCTCTAGAAGTGACCACAAGTAACTTTTTAAAGATGAAACTCGCGCCTTTTGACCTTTACAGGGGTACGCACCCAACCTTTAGCTTACAGAGCGTACAAGTACGCAGGTACAATGTATTTGGAGTGCGTACACGCAGGCAAGGTAGAGAGAACCTGCGTACCCAGAGATAAACATGTTTTTAAGTGACTTTCTCTCTTTTTGAAGTTTTGACATGAAGAGCAGAGGTATGGGGCTTGACAAGGAGGACAATATGGCTATTGATGGGGCCATATAAACTGCAGATAGTCATGGTGACAAATTTCAGTGAA
>APFE031017331.1:0-25304 GCA_000404065.3 Pinus taeda
CTCCTTTTCTGTTTGGGATAGTGGGTCTGACTGGGGATGATGGGACCAATTTCCCAATTTGTTTGTGATGATTCTAAGTGATGATGTTTTCCTTTCTAAAAAGTTTCTAAATAAAATGCTTTTAATCTAAATCTAATCTATCACATGCAATTTTATTCTAATGAATGTAAACATCTAGTTCTAAAACTATCCCAAGATTAACTCTTCACTTATGCGATCTAAAATAGTTTCTAACAACAACTGGTAATAAAGATCATTCAATTGCTACAAGAAAAGAATTCATTAAAAGTGAATTGTTTCATATAACAAATTAACCGAAACAATTGTGAGAAGCATATCACATAATCAGTTATTAATATACTCAGCATAAATAGAATAGTTACCACCATACAAAAGTGCCAAATGGTAACTTAAACATTCAATCTTTCATATATAAACAACTGAACATAACATATTACTTGACGCATAAGTAGAAACCATTAAGAGATAAAAGTGCCATTGATAATAAGTCCTACTCATGAGCTTCAACAATATATATTTATCTTCTCATAATTCAATATCTACTAAGAGTACATAAGTGCATTTGAGGAGCAGACATTAAACATAGATATCAATAAATCTCATTCCATTCATTCATCAAAACCTCCTGAGAGGGTGCAGAAGTGCATGTTTTGAAGAACTATTTTTGACAAACTTCGGGACCCCTCTCTAAATGCATGAGAGGGGTTTAAATACTACTAACTAAAGACAAAAAATATTCTATTACAAAAATATAGGAGGTTTAAATGATTGTCCTCATCTAAGGAAAAAATAAATCAAAATAAAACTAAAACTGTATCTAAAAATTAACTATGCATTTGTTCTCTTAGATCGCAAGCATCCAGCATCGGCTTGAAGAGTGTTGGTTGGTCGACCTCTGATTTTAGTTGTCCTGTGAAAATAGAATCAACAAGTGTTGGTGCTATCTTCTCAAGGGAATTTGTAAGGCATTTCAGAGTCATACATTGACTATGTGGTTTCACCAAGTGTTGCCAATAAGTATCCCAATTTAACTTGGTTAACTTTTTGATTGACATTGTCTTTTCTTCATCTTTCTATCTCCAACTTGTTTGTAGTTGCTGTGATTTCGAGAAAAACCTTGGAGTGGTTTTTCATATAAAGTTGGCTTTGTGAATATTTTCATTGACACAGTCAATGACATTGCTTGCTGCTATCACTACTTCTTCCGCTGCCTATTCTACTTTTTTGATCTATGCATCCCACTTGTTGAACAACATTTCTTTGTGGGATTCATTGATTTTGAGAAACCCTGATTTCTTGCCTTCCTCTGATTCCTGCCAATTCAAATAGTCAGAAACTTTCTTATCAATTAAATCATAATCAAGTCACAAATCCACGACTTGACTTGTGATTTTGTCGCTCATGTCGCAGTGAGAGTTCCATTGCAATATTCTTTGGCAAAGTGTCTCTTGTTGTTGCTAGATTTGATCATTCAAGGCAAGGGATTCTGTGATAAATTCTGGGACTTTGGGGTCTCTTTGTGCTTTTCTATTGTGGCATGTAATTTCTACTATTTTTTGGCTAGACTGCTTGATAACCCAGTTGCATCTGTTGAAAGTCATGTTGTAATTTTTCCAAATTTTCTTCTGCTTGCTGGATAGCGCTAGCCTATTGTAACTATTGCTACAAAAATAGGATTTTATCCTCTTTATCCTTAAGAAATAGCTATACTTTGGATGCTTTATCAATAGTAGTAGAAGCATAAGCTCTTGCGATCTGGGATAACTTAGTCAGGTTTTCTGTTGGATCAATGATAGGGTCTTGCCAAAGGACATCCAGCTGCTCTGCCTTAGGTGAGAGAACGCTAGCTAGTTTTCATTTCTTTCTCTGTCTCCTGAGCACTGCTTTGTGCTGCGGGCTGTAAAACACATCTACAGGAAGGATTTACTCTATCTTCAAAATGATTTCAAATCATGGAGTTATGGGAATGTGCTCAATTTATGAAGCATTGACAACTATTTCAATGACCATTTCTGTCATTGTATGTGCTGGATTCCTTGGTGTCTCAATGTTTTGCTCCTCGGTGTTGATCAATTCATTAAATGTTTCCCACTCTTTCTCCTGCTCTGTTATTAATGGATTTGTTGGTTGGATGAGGGGAGCAAGAACATGCACCTGTGTTGGTGACAACACTTGCTGTTCTGGATTTTTTTTAGATTGGGCAATATCCCTAACTGATACTTCACTTTTATTATGGTCACTCTCTAACCATCTAGACCATTTTGGTGATTCTCTTCTAGACTTAGATTTAGACTTGTTTGGCCCCGAGCTCCCACTTATACGAATGCTAGGAGTGGGTTCCCTTATTGGTTCTAAGAGAAACTTGTACAAGGGAATATTTGCCAATATTTGTTCTCTATAGAGTTTAAACTCTTGGAATTTTGCTGGGCCAAACTAGATTTGGGCCATGTGTAAGATGTCTCTGAGTGTGCTCTTCTATTGGAAGATGTCATCGAAGAGATCATCTTCCTTAGTGAACACCTTTATTTTAATAGTCGTAGTAAAATTCTTTATTACATCAAAGGGATCAAACTGTCTCCCTCGGAACTTAAACAATCATAGACTCAGCATGTTGTCTACTTCTCTGAAAGCATAACCTATATCAAACAATGTGAAAGCCCCATAGACCATAGGGAATTGCGGCCAGATTTCCTTTTCCTTGTCTTTTAGTTCTTTCCTCATTCCTCCAACCCCACAGGTTTGGTAGGCTATTTCACATGCCATTAACTTGTTAGGGACATACAAGGGAAGTACATGATGGGAAGCAACGCTTTCGAATACTCTGATGTAAGTGAAAAATTCTTCTCCGAACAATCTTCTGACAGGGAGAATATCAATTTCGGCCTCAGGAGAAAATATTGGGGAATCTTTATTATACAACATTTTGTGAATGGGTAGCATAACTCCATGGCAGATGGGGTAAACTTAGAATCCCACAGTTTCTTATGGTAGACTTGAATGGGCAAGGGATTCTGTACCATCCATTTCCAACCCATGAGAGGAAATCTAGAAACAAAACAGATAGCATCCACGACATAAGAAGCTAAAAAGAAAGGAGGATAAATCGTCTGAGAGGGAGTCCTTTTAGATCAATAATTCCAAAGAGTGGAGGCTAAGTTATTAGACAATATTTGAGCCCAGTCCATAATAGTGGCGTTGGTAGCTGCATCTAGTATGGGTAGCCACTCGGATGAAAATTTGTTGATATCAGGTTTTCCAAATAACCTACATAGCATTGTAGCAGTGAAACAATACTGAGAGGAGAGGGAACCAGTACTATACATACCATGTTTATCTTTATTTAAAGGCTCTTCCTTTTCTAACCAGCTTTTGGTGCATTTTGCAAAATATTTGTTTTCCTTGGTGAATTTCTCTACTAACTGTTTTTTATAGCTAGCCAGTGGCTTTGGTAAATGATACATGCGTCTTAAATTCTGTGGGGTGAATGATCCAATAACCTCCTAGTTCCGTGACTTGAATTGCCTATCTGTTAATAAACGTCATTTATCACCCATTTGACCTTATCTGTATAGGGAAGTATTTTAGGCCTTGCTGCTATACAGTGCAGGAATGAGCACACAAGCTCTGTGAGTGATTCTTTGGATGACCTGCGTGCATCTGCCGTAACTGTAACTTCCATCACTCTTGGGTTTTCTTCCTCTAGTAGACTATACATGCCTTCCCAAGTAGATATGCCTCCTTCTCTAGTACAGGTTGTGTTTGTGAATAAGGGTGCCATCTCTGTTTCCTCAGTAACCGGAGCTTTTCCCTTCTTTCCCATTACGTTTTGCACACTGCACTATAAGTTCACAAATAGAGAACTAAGACATAATTAGAAAGATAACGAATGATGGTATGTAATAAGGTGATGGGAAAGCTCTTAATTTCAAAATCATGTCAAATATATCACCCTACGTGAAAGAACTCTTCGCTTAGATCTAAATCCTTTCTCATAAATAATCATCAATAAAGCACTAAGTTGACATTAATGCCCATAATTACGTATTGGATTATGAGAAACATTTCATTGAACGATGAGCCCTTTTGATCTGTGATAAATTGATTTTGCGATTTTCTTGTGCAATATCATAGATCGCAATATCACTAATCCTTTTCGTTAACAATCATTTGTTTCATTATGTGATTACGAGATGCGATTTGCGAGATGCTTTATCACACATCGCAGGATCGGGACGTTTTATCTTAGGTGGTGCTACGATATATGAAATCTGTGAGATGTGATGAGTCTGTATGGCGTGTGACCTCGCATCATCATGTTTTCACAATTCCGAAAGTTTCTTTATCTGATGTCATCCTTTACCCTTTCGCGATGCGATATTCATTATTAAGGGAATGATTTTATTTGAGACTTATCATAATACTTAAGATTTTGCGTCTGCGGATGTTTTTCCTAAGTTTATGATAGTGTGTTTTATTCAAAGGGAATTATAAGTGCTAGTTTTTTTTTTTTTTTGAAGGGTCCCCATTTATTTAGTGTTATTACTAATACTAAATAAAAAGGGGGGTTGTTGATGGGCACAACATTTGGCAATTCACGACAAGAACCAGTTATCTCTGATTATCTTTTGAATTTTCTAAAGCTTCCAAAAAAGATTTTTTTTTTGGAAAATCAAACTTTATTATAGAAATATAAAGTGCATCATGCTCTTAGCCATTAACAATAGCTTGTTCCTTCTGTGCTAGTTCTGATTATCTTCTTCCCAAAGCTAGTCATTGCATTTACATCAGGCACTATTTGGTTTATAAAAATAAAAACAAAAACATCTCTGTAGATCAGTTTTAAGTATGCTCATTTGTCGTAGGTAGAGCCTTTGCTACCAGCAAGCATTTATAGCCTCGACAGGGTTACCTGTTACCGAGCAATGATCCTGTATCCTACTTTGAGAAGTACACAATTTTCAAAGATAAATCCACATTCACACTTATTTCTTTTATTTTCTTTTAATTATTAAAGAACAATGTCTTGGTTTGGTGGCCAAATTTTGATAGTGCCATTCACTTGATTTATAACTTTATTGAACAAGCTGGCTCATGATGAGACCCCTTTTCTTTTGATTGCAACAATCTTGAGTCATTGCCTTGTTTTGGTATGCAGTTGGCAATGTCAATTAGTTATAATCTTTATGATCATGATAAGCCAACTCTTGATGAGACCTCTTATTCTTTAAGTTTATAGTGCATAGGTGGATTACTCTTTGAAACTTGCAATTCCCTAAGTGGGGAGGAAGTCATTGGTTCCTTAAGAATAGCTCTGGATGAAAATTATAGAGTTTTTTGAAGACAACGTTTCTACAGAGAACCTTCGTTTTGTTATTGATGCTTTTCATGATCGATATAAGACAAATTCCCACTAAAGGTTGTTTTTAATCGAAATTCATAGGGCTGAAACTAGTAAAATTTTCATGCTTGTAGCACTTGGCTATATCTTTCAATAATAATGCTTAATTTTCCAAATCAGTTCTATTTATACAAGCGAAAAACAAAATTTAAAAGAAACACTAACCTTCTTCGTGAAATCCAAAGGTAACCATTTACAACTTGTTTTATTATCAAAATAAAGCTATAAGCAATAATTTACAAAAATAGAAGAGGTCATCTTCTATGGAAAGTATTTTTTAAGGATCTGCCCCTTAATAGGTAAATATTCTCTTTTCCCTGCTAAATCTTGCAACATTAAAGTCGATGGACCTATAATTTCAACAATTTGGAATGGTCCAAGCCACATCCATTGGAATTTAGAATGTTTTCCTTTTTCTTTGTGAGCCTTATCCCATTTCAATACTAAATCTTCAATTTGAAAATCCTTCTTAGATATCAT
The DNA here is from genome assembly GCA_000404065.3 of Pinus taeda. Classification (NCBI taxonomy): domain Eukaryota; kingdom Viridiplantae; phylum Streptophyta; class Pinopsida; order Pinales; family Pinaceae; genus Pinus; species Pinus taeda. The sequence continues at coordinate 5,900 of APFE031017331.1, forward strand.
GTTTAATCGAAAAAAGCCTTTATTAATGCTTGATGATGAGCATGTGTAATTTTAGCGTGTTCTCGTTGCTCTTCTAGCTTAAGGATCTGCAATTGTCTTAGTTGTAAAGATGAAGATGGTGTTTCTTCAATAAATTGAACTAAGGCTAAAGAAGGAATTGTTAGATGAGTTGGGAGAACTACTTCTTTCCCATAAACTAAATTAAAGGGATACGTTCCAATGGAAGCCTTTTGAGTTATTTGGTATACCCACAGAGCATACATCAAAGATTTGTGCGAATTTTCATGATTCTGATCAATAGCTCATTTAATGATTCTGATTAGGTTTTTATTTGTTGATTTAGCTAACCTGTTCCCTTGTGGGTAATAATTGGCAGAATACTTAAGTTTAAAACCTCTTTTAAGTGCAAATTCAGTCATAGCATGCTAAAAAAATATGATGCATTATCAAACATTAAAGAAGAAGGTAAGCCAAACTTGACAGTAGCAGTTTGACAAACTTGACATTTCCTTACATAGCTATGTGCATCTTTAAATAGTGTAGGCCAATATTATCCTACGCACAAAATTTTATGTGTTGTTGCATCTCCTGCATAATTTTCACCTTCTGGTCCATCATAGAGTTCCTGCAACACTTTTTTAGCTTCAGATTTCTCAAGACATCGAAGAAGAATAGAATCATAATTCATCCTAAAAAGTACATCGTTTATAAGTTGATATTGCTTGGCTTTCAATCTTAGGGCTCTTTTCTTTGTATGATTCAGATTTGAAGGAGCATATCCATTTTTTAAATAAAACATGATATCAACATATCTTGATTCAATATCATTTAGGCTTAACTCATACATTTGTACCTCTTGATTTGGAGATGGTATTTTTGATATAAGTGATGCTCCAACCAACATTCTGTAAAAGCCTTGACCTTTTACAATATTTGTTGGCTTGATCTCAGCATCGTATTCTTGTAGGGCAGTGACCCAATTTGCTCTCTTTTTACCCGCATCATTCTGTACCAAGAGATTTCTTACCACTGGAAACGAAACTATTATCTTTGTGTGGGTCTTAAGAAGAAAGTGTCTAAAATTGCTTTCAAAATAACATAAGCTTGTTTCTCAACATTAGAATAATTTAATTCAGCCCCTTGAAAATTCAAACTAAAGAAGTAAATTGGGGCTTCCGCTTTGTCTTGATTGGCTTGCATGAGTATTGCAGCATATGACTTCTCAGAGGTGAATGTATACAAAATGAAAGGATCGGAAAAATTTGGAGTTGCTAGGGATGGGGCATTAACAATTGCTTGCTTAATCAGATTGAATGCTTCACATTCTGCCTGACCCCATTTAAAGAGTGAAATTTTCTTTCTCATTGCTTGTAATGGTGACACAATTCTTGAGAAGTCTGGGACAAATCTTTTCACAAAATTAATTTGGCCAAGGAAGGATTGCATTTCTTTCTTATTATGTGGTAAGGATATTTTGGAAATTTCCCTAATTCTATATGGATCAATATGGATTCCAGATTTAGATACTATAAATCCAAGAAGTTTTCCTTCACTTAATGCAAAAAAATATTTTTTTGGATTAAGTGAAACCCATACCTTTGACAACGTTGGAAGATCTGCTTTAAGTTTCTAAGGTGATTACTACGATTTTTAGAGTACACCGTTATGTCATCCAAGTAAATCACCACTGATTTTTTTACTAATCCCTTAAATGCAACATCCATGGCTCTTTGAAATGTGGCACCAGCGTTAATCAGCCCAAAAGGCATCTTTTGATATGCATAAGTACCCCATTTGGTTTTGAATGTGGTTTTTAGTTGATCATATGGATGGACCAAAACTTGGTTGTAGCAGGAGAAACCATCTAAAAGGGACATCAATTTTGATCCTGAAACTGCTTGCAATATTTGTTCCATAGGAGGCAGGGGAAAATTATCCTTTTGGCAGGCTTTATTAATATTTCAAAAGTCAAATTTGAATGTCTCCGTTTTTCTTTCTGACTGGAACCAAATTAGAAACCCATCTAGAATGTCGAACAGGAAAAATAATTTTGGCTTTCAATAATTTATTGAGTTTAGACTTAATCTAAATTTCTAGATTAGGATGAATCTTCCTCAGCTTTTGTTGGACTGGTTTTTCATCAGCGATCATCGGGATAGTATGCTAAATGATTAAATTGTTGTAAGTCTTAAGGTCATCGTAATTCTAGGCAAAGACATTTTTATACTGTTTCATGAGTTGAACAAAGGCTAATTTTCCTTCTGGAGCTAGATCAAGACCTAAATTGATATTCTGTGGCTGAGTATCCATTCCTAGATTTACTAATTCATAGTTCAGAGTTGAACTCTGAAGTTTTGAATTGGTAGATATTTTGAATCTATCCTTTAAATTGTATAGGTCTTCCAACTTGACTACAGATTTTGGTATGGCATTATTGGTGCTCTCTTGCTGTAACTGCTTGTCATGTTGGTCCTTGTCAATTATTTGATTAGTGTAAGATCCTTCTGATGTTAGGAAACTAACAATGTCAAGATCATCGCTACAAATTATCTAGTTGGTAACATTATCAGGGATGGAGGGCCTAAAGATCAATTCGATTGAGAATCTGTCTAGACTATAATCTTATGAGGGAATGAGTTTGGAAGCTATATTAGCTAGGAGGTTAGCACTAGCATTTTGGAGTCTGGGAATGGATGAAATATTGAATGCTATAAAATGTTCAGTCAGGTATTGTACTAAAGATTGATAATGCTTTAAATGAATTGATAGACAATGTATATTATTTCGTACCTGTTTAATAACAATCTTAGAATCTCCAAAGATTTATAGATACTTGATGTCTAGTTCGATTGCTTTGTACATCCCTTACACTAAATCCTCGTATTCTGCAGTGTTGTTTATGCAATCAAACTCAAGTCTACAGGTTAGCATGGCTTTATTCCCTTCCAGAATAACTAATACACATCTCGTTCCTGCTCCATCATTAGACTTAGAACCGTCAAAAAATAATTTCCAAAACAAAGAGTTATTTATAGGACTATATACAAATTTAATGCATTTAGAACTATCTATTTGAGAAAAATTTTCTACTTGAGACAAAATGGAATGTTCTAAATAAGGTGAAGTATGTGCATTAAAATTTACTATGAAAGAGAATAGAATAGTTACCAATTATATTGTTGTTGTATGTTATAGGTTCATTTTCTCCTTCCAGTTCCATCACTATATATTTTTTATGTCTTTCTCGCTCAACCTTTATCTGATTTGGTTTACCATTATAAGGGAGCCACATATGTGACCAGTCAGTCGCAAAGTATCCATGAGTCTTTTTAGACCAATCCGTGCTAAGAATTAAAACATAAAATTCAGGAATGTCTGTGACTAAAATATCAATGACTTGAAATACCTTTGGATTCGATGAGAGCCTTATGGTCACTTGATTTAGTTCACCATTTACTTCAACCTGCAATCGGTCTAGCTGAACTATGCATACTGCAGCTTTTTGAGGTTGGACGTTTAACTTTGCATAAATTGTTTTAGGAAAAATATTAGATGAAGCACCTAAATCTACCAAACAATTATGAAAATTTTATTGAAAATTTCATAAGTAAGGAGGAATGGAGGAGTATGGGATTTTGACCTACCTCCAATTAAAGTAATATCATTTGTGTCAACTTTATTTGCCATACTAGTTGGAGGTCTTCCCATTTCATGAGAAGCTTGCAAGATTACAACAGCAAGAAGAGGTGCAACAGGTACTGCATGTAACTCTTTCAAAAGTAATTTCTGTTGGTGTTTTAATTTTCTCAGTTCATGAAAAGTAATGTTAGCCCTAGTCTTTTTCATGTCTTCAACGATATTATACTCCACCTCATCAGAAAATATCAGTGTTTTAGTTGGAGTTGATGAATTGGATTGGACTGGTCTTTTCTGAGTCGCTTTTGGTGATGATTTCTTACCTGTGACTATCCTTGGAAACCGAGCTTGTGCTCTTCTATTTAGAACTAGTCTGTGGAGGATCAAGTTGATTTCTACTTCTGGTACTGATTGGTGATGCCTCTTGATCCTCTTTGTCTGGAAGAATGAAGTCCCACATTCCTTGTAGTTCTACAACCTCATCTTCATCAATAGGTTCTTCATTGGAAACTTCCTCTTCTTCCCCTTCAGATTCTGCATTTGTTATAGCATTGGGAGGATTTAGATCAGTTGAAGGGTTTTTACTGTAAGGCTTGTAGGGTTTCCTAGAAGAAGTCTCTACTACTTGTCTTTTAATGTCAACCATTTCGTTAGAAACGGTTTTTTAAAATTTTTGTAATCCTTCTAAATCAAATGGGTCCTTTAATTCCTTTTTCTTAGGATCATCTCTAAAAGTAACCTTCTTAGATTTTCATTCATCAACAACATTTTTCTTTTCTAAAGCTAAGATGTGCTTTTCTACCACTATCACTTCCTTCATGTTTTCGGCCAATGTTGTCTTGGAAGCCCTATCAACAAAGATTGCTATGTTTGATGGTAAAGCAGATATGTACCATTCACGTCGAACTTCTTCGCTAGGTTTGGAAGCAGTAGGGCTTTTATTCAAAAGTTTGTTGAAAAGCGAGCTAAAATCTTTGATAGGTTCTCTCAATTTATTCTTAAGATTCAATAGATCATTGATCAATGTTGCTGTAGACCTATCATCACCAAACTTTGTCAAGAATTTCTCTTGAAAAATGTCTCAACTAATAATGGATCCTAATGGTAATGAACAATACCAGGACCCAGCTACTGCTTGTAAAGTATAAGGAAAAATTCTAACAACAGTGTCTTCATTTGTAACTCCATTTAAATTTATTGATAACATAAATTTATTTATGTGTTCTTCTACAAGCATGCTTGCTTTAGGGTTAAGCTTGGGCAACCATTTCTAGGATGGACTAGTAATTGACTCAAGAGCGCATGCATTGAGACTGCCCCTGGATTGTTCCATGGTTTTTGAGCCATCGTTGAACTACTAACAGAGGAAAGCACAAATGAAGTTCCTTGTGGTAGGGATGAGGATTTCAAAGTTCCATTACTTTGTTGAACAAAAATATGAAGTGGACGGGTGGATGGTTGACTTTGCAATGGAGAAGATGGAGTGAATGTTGATGATGAAAGAGTCTCATTGTTGGACCCTTGAGGTGTCTTCCTTGCTCTTTTCCTTCTAGGTAGAGGTAATTCAGTTGGTTCGATACCAAATTTTTCACTCTGTAATTTGGTAAGAGGATGTGAAGGATTGCATTGAAAAGTCACACTACCTTGAGATAAATCAGATTTTTGTCGTGATATGGAAAATCCTTGAAGTTTATGGATCAAAGACTCAACTTCAAGGGGTTCGATAGTAGATTTAATTGAAATGTTCGGGTTTGTGGTAGTGGGTGTTGTTTTTCTCAACTTCTCTCTTAAGATTTAAAGACTTGGAGTGCATTTGAGAATTCGGGGGAGATGTTGAGGGAAATTTACTCTCAGAATGGTTTTCAGATTTAGATTTACTAGCCATTCACATTTCGGGCCCTCCTTCTAGCACCAAATATGTTGAAGCCCCAAAAATCAGGTCTACAACAAGGGGGATACCCACTCGGTCTGGACCTTGAAAGTAGCTCCTTTTCTGTTTGGGATAGTGGGTCTGAATGGGGATAATGGGGTCATTTTCCCAATTTGTTTTTTATGATGCTAAGGGATGACGTTTTCCTCTCTAAAAATTTTCTAAATAAAATGATTTTAATCTAAATCTAATCTATCACATGCAATTTTATTCTAATGAATGTAAACATCTAAGTCTAAAACTATCCCAGGATTAAATATTCACTTATGTGATCTAAAATAGTTCTAACAACAACTGATAATAAAGACCATTCAATTTCTATGAGAAAAGAATTCATTAAAAGTGAATTGTTTCGTATAAGAAATTAGTTGAAACAATTGTGAGAAGCATATTGCATAATAAGTTATTAATATAATCAGAATAAACAGAATAGTTACCACTGTACAAAAGTGCCAAATGATAACTTAAACATTCAAGCTTTCATATATAAACAACTGAACATAACATATTACTTAACGCATAAGTAGAAATCATTTTGAGATAAAAGTACCATTGATAATAAGTCCTACTCATGAGCTTCAACAATATAGATTTATCTTCTCATAATTCAATATCTACTAAGAGTACAGAAGTTCATTTCAGTAGCAGACATTAAACACAGATATCAATAAATATCATTCCATTCATTCATCAAAACCTCCTCAGAGGGTGCAGAAGTGCATGTTCTGAAGAACTATTTTTGACAAATTTCTAGACCCCTATCTAAATGCATGAGAGGGGTTTAAATACTATTAACTAAAGAATAAAAATAGTTTATTACAAAAATATAGGAGGAGGTTTAAATGACCATTCTCATCTAAGGCAAAAATAAATCAAAATAAAACTAAAACTATATCTAAAAATTAACTATGCATATGTTCTCTTAGATCGCAAGCATCCAGCATCGGCTTGAGGAGTGTTGGTTGGCTGACCTCCAATTTTAGTTGTCCTGCAAAAACAGAATCAGCAAGTGCTACTGCTATCTTCTCAGCGGAATTTGTAAGCCATTTTAGAGTCATACACTGACTGTGTGGTTTCGCTAAGTGTTGCTAGTAAGTATCCCAATTTAACTTGGTTAACTTTTTGATTGACTTTGCCTTTTCTTCAGCTTTCTGTCTCCAACTTGTCTGCAGTTGCTGTGCTTTCGGGAGAAATCTTGGAGTGGTTTCTGATATAAGGTTGGCTCTATTAGAGTCGGTCTTGAGCCCTCCATCAGCGATCAAAAATCTTTGCATTTGCATAGGTAGGTGTCTCATCAGTATCAATTTTTTCATCCCGTTAGGCATGCCATAACCCTGATGGAGGAGCTGATGTGTTTATACCCCTCTTGGCATTGTTGGTTTAGGTCATTTCAATCATTAAGCTCTTTCAAGCTTGTCTTGTCTTCTCTTGAGGTCAATTTCCTAAGTCTAGGGTTTTGGTCAAAAATGTTACAAGGTCATGCGTTTGAAAGTCAATGAGTGTTCAGTAAGCCAGAGGGATGGTTGTAAAGGTGTTTCTTCTAAATTTTTATCTGTTATAGTTAATCTTCACCTTGGATTTAAAAACTCTGTTTTTAAAGCCAAGGTCATTTTTCAAATATTTGTAAAAAGTGATGAAATTTCGAAAGTCTTCAGCGAACAAAATGCAACCGTGGTCCCTTTGCCAAGATCCCTCAGATGATCTACCTGCAAAAAGAATCAAGCCAAAGCACTAAATGAGTCAATTTCAGAACAAAAGAAACCAAAATGTCAATTTTATAAAGTGTCGAAGAGAAACATTATAAAGTGGGTTTGAGCATGAAATTTTTTCAAATGAAACTTATAAAAACCCAATCTCCCTCCTATCACTCTCATTGTGCATCCTAGACACTTGCAAGAGAAGTTTGAGAGAGTGATTGAGTGAAAGGAGCGAAAACAGAGCAAGTTCGGGCGTTGGTCAGGGGCGCGACCCGTCAGGCCAGGTGCGCGACCCATCAAAGGGTTTCCCACAGAGCGATTTTACAACGGGCGCGACCCGTCAGAGGTGCGCAACCCGTTGGGCATGGTGCACGACTCGTCAAGTTGTCTCCCTGCAATCTTATTTCAAATTTGCTCAAACGCCCTCCAAGCCATCAAATCGCTTGAGGTAGGTTCCTTAATCTTGGAATGGTTGCTGGTTACGATTGGTGGATATTATGAACATGTTTTAATGATCAAAATTGTGCAAGAGAAACCCCTTCATATGACTGCAGTATTAATGGTTAAAATGTGCTAGGGTTTGTGTTGTTTCAAGGTTTTTTTCCTTTGTAATTGTTTCCCTCCTTCCCCTTTCCACTCACATTTGTATTTATATCTGTTTTCCCATACTATTTTATAAATAAAATGAAAACCCTCCTCTCTCCCTAATCACTAAAAATGCAAACCCTACCCCTCTCCCAAAGCATCAAAAAACAAAAATCAAACCCTTATCTTGCTGCACCATATGCATGTGTAACCACAAGAAATTGTTGGTGAATATGTAAAGAGTTTTGTAAATTTTCCCTATCTTCCCTGTTAATGAATGTATTCATATTCCCATATGTTTACTTTCTATACATGTATTCCCATATGCAATGATTTTTGCAAATGATTTTCCAATATTCCTGATTATAAATATGTATTCCTATACGCAATAATTGTTTGCAATATTTTCCGTAAATTCCCTGTAATGTTCCTATATTCCCAATTCCTTGTAAAAAGGTCCCTCCCCTAACATTTCCCTCATGTCCTTGTCCCCTTGAAACAACATAGAATTCAACACTTTTTACAGGCAGAAACAACAGTACAGTTTGTCCACTTTGCTCCTAAACTATGTCAGAACCGAAACTTATGAGCAAATTGATGACCAATCTTCAGCTTCAGAGATTGAGGAAAAAAGGCGGCCTCGTAAGGGTGGTAAGGGTGGACATCATAAGTGAGAGGAGCCCACCTCTTTGACAGAGTTACAAGCTTGTCCTATGGCAGTCTCATGTTTCCAGTACATGTCTTGCTATGAATTTTGTGAGAGGATCTCTCGGATTCAGCACCACCGAGAGTTGGCCCACCTTTTTGTTTTACACTTGCATGATGGACATGTCAACCTTGCAGGGGTGAAATTTACATTGACACCCGAGGTGATCTCACATGCTACAGGGATACCTAATGTTGGTGAGGTGTGGAATAAGCGCAAGATGTTAGATAGTGTTCACTTTGAGCCTTATGTCCGGCCACCATTCATGAGACATCTGGCAGGTGTGTTTCCATTCAGGTTTCTCAGGAGCGAGTATGCTCCCATGATGAGGTTCATTATGCACTATTTTACCTGTGAGGGCAGATTTTCACATGTGTACTCATATCATATTCGCCTCTTGATTCACTTCACCCGAGTGAGGATGATGAACATCCCGGTTTTCTTCTTTCAGAACATTCAGAGGATGGTGCCCATGTTGCAGAGGAAGACCTCGGCACAGCAGTACAGGAGCCTTCATCATTATGGTTTGATTCAGCTAGTAGATTGCATCAGTTGACTCAGGAGGGCATCTCATGGGAGGAGTTCATCTCTCGTGAGTTTTTCACAGTACCATCACCGCCACATCCTGAGGTTTTTCATGAGGAGGGAGGACCATCACATCAGCATGACATCCCTGTCACTAGACATGTCAGCTCCTCACCTCTGGTCACCTATCAGAAAGGCCCAAGGGCCTTATTTGCAGCAGTTCGGTGAGTACTTTCTCCACACCAGGTGGAAGGGGTCTCGCCTTCTTCATCAGCACCGCGAGTGTTATCTCCACACCAAGTGGAAGGGGCCTCGTTTCCAATAGCAGCACAGGTATCAGAGAGGGGCAAGCAGCCCATGATTGAGGAGAGATTGTCAGGTGATCCAGTTATTGATCTTGATGCCGGTTCTCCTAGCACAGAGCTCAAGGATATCATCCGAGAGCAAAGGACCGAGAATGAGTCGCTGCACACAAAATTGCTGATGGAAAAATGGATAATTAACTATTTAGATCAGTGAAACAAACAGTTGGAGGATGAGCACAAGCTATATGAGCTGCAGAAGATTCGTGAAGACCGGGAATTGGCTCGTAGGAGACCCGGTGACTTGAGACCCATAGATCAAGAATCTATGCTTATTTGGGACAATGCTCATTTAAAAAGGCTGTTGGCTAAGGCTGTTGGCTAAGGACAATCAAAATAAAAAACTGCTGAGGAACATGAAAAATCATTATTGCGCGCGGATGCACGTGTGCAAAGCAAATATGAATGTGCTTCAAAGGTGGTTGGCAAAGGCACTAAAACGGAGAAAGAGGCCCGATCCCCTCCATATCTTGGCCGAGGCTTCCTTGAAGGAGCAAAGCACTAAATAGCCCAGCCACAACACAAATCCCAAGAAATTTTGAGCATTTTGGGTAATTTTGGCATTTTTTTTGGCAATTTACAGGTTTTTGCTCATTAACGGGTCTCACCCCCCGTGAGACCCTTCATCCCGGCAACTCCATTTTGCAAAAACTCAGCATTTCCAGATTTTTCATGCAAAGTTACATATGCTCATGGATGGACTTGAGATTTTGTGAAGTTTTGGGCCTCCAGAAAATAAAAAAACATGCAAAATTTGACTTTCTGTCACTTTTTTGAACTGCAGAAAGCTGTCTTGGGAGAATTGATGTTTGATAAGGCAAATGAACTCCAAATTCAAAAATGCAAGATGGGTTGGAAAGTAGACTCAAAGACCTTTCCAACAAGCCCACGTGTGCTCAATTTGGCCACCTGAAAGTGCCCCAAACATGGCTCCAAAGGGGCGCGACCCGTGAGGCAGAATTGTCCATAAATGCACTGTACAGCGCAAAAAACACAGATTTGACTCAATTTGACTTTTTGAGGTGAATGATGATTCTCTTTGATGTAATTATGGTACTTTTTAGACACTTTTACGCTTATGTAACTCTTCTAGAATATTCATTCATGAAAAGGGTAAAAATTAAATGAATGAATTGGTTTCCAAGTTTATAGAGGCAAGTTGTTTTGACTGCCTAGTTTGTAGTGCTTAATTAAGAAGTGGTTGAAACAACTCCTAGGATAGTGAGCTCGACCCATGGAGGCAGGGAAAGAGGTTATATCATCTATATTATGTACTTTCTTGCTCATTTTTATGGTTGGACTCCAGAGGGAGAAGCTATCATTGTATTATTTCACTGTATCTCTGCAATTTTTGGCTAAGGAAGACCAGGGTTTTGCAATCCTCTTTGGGATTCTTGTGGACTCATGTGTTGATGGTGTGTTTCTCAATGTTCTTGTAAGCTTTTTTATGTGATTCATTTCCTTTCTTTACTTCTGCACATTAAACAAATGAATTGTTAAAGTAAGAATTCAAGCTTGCCATGCTCTGCTTTTAAATTTGTTTAATTTCAATGTTTTCTACTGTCTAAAGAGAATTCAAAGTTATTGTTTGCTCTATTTAGCTCTCTTTCTTTCATTCCTGACCATCCACTTCAGTTAAAGGCATCAACACTATCTCCTACCTCGCCCCAAGGAACCCCCTGCAGAAACTGTGCCAATCCCCGCACCCAAAATTGCCATCCCCTCAATTTGCCACCAAAAACCCTAAAAACCCCAAATCAATCTTTCTGATCAGTTTACTAGCCTAATATCAGTGTTACCTTATTGGTCTTCTCATCTATTGGAGATTTTACGAGATAGACCGGAGAGAGCCTTCTCCTGCCCCGTAGGGCTAGCTACGAGGCTAAATGGTTTGATGTAGCCTTGAGGTTTACTTGTCTCAGCCTGAGGTGAAATTTCAAGTGCTAACACCTGGGGTTGCAGGGATTGGCCACACAAGGGCATGGGCTAGGAGGTTTGTGGAGCATACTTCATCTGCTACTGCAGGGTTTGCTGCAATGGTTTTAAGGGTTTCCCCTGCAGTTGTTGTAGTTGACCTTGCTGCGGGATTGTTTTCCCTTGTTGTTGTGCGAATAACCCTTGCTACAACAAAGGTTTCCCTTGCTGTAACAAATGTTTCCCTTGCTATTGTAGGGTATGTCCTTGCTGTTGCAAGGGTACTTGAATAGTGCCCAGAAAATTTCCGAACTGAATTTGGCCATAGCCACCCTAGAAAGTGGATGAGCCAAGCTGAACATACTGCCCAGAGTAAAGGGTGTAAGGCTGATTAACCATTCCTTGAGAACCATATGGAATGTAAGGAGTTTGGTATTAGACCTGAGCCTCATAAGGTTGTTGATATTGGACATTGCTTGACCCAGATGGACCAATAGGATTTTGAACCTATTGGTACTGGACATTACTCGATCTAGTGGGATCAGCAAGGTTTTGAATAATGACAGGAAGGCTAGTTCATACCAAGTATGTGAGCCTATGAGCCACTCACATTTGTGGTGCCTGAAACCATATAAACATTCAGATTCAGTCCCCTAGGTGGTGGCACAACTTGGCCACTGACTGGAGGGATTGAGGAACTAATAGAGACATTCTTCGAGACCGTCGGTTGAACCAGATGGGTGATTGGGATGGACGATACAAGAGGGTTCGGAATGGTGGGTTGCATTGAGACTAAGGTAACGGCCTATTGGGAGGTTGAGTTCATAGTGAACGGACCTGTAGTAGGCATGGCACGGAATGCCCAAACAGGGTTATGGTAAAGTGATGAGGCACTAGGTGTACTAGAAACCAACTGTGCGAAGGATACATAATTAGGCAGCAATTCCCAATACACACTGATGGGAATGATCCATATATAGGGTAAACCTTCACGAGGAAAAGGATGTTCTTCCTCCTCAACAGTGTGTGGAGTAGAAACTTCTGACTCATCTAGAGAGGTGATTGGAGCATTGCCTTTAGGCTCCATATCTGGGAACAAACGATGACGAACAACTGAAGAAGTAAGAGGGGATAATTCCAAACGAACACCCGACCAATCGTACGGACTATACGGATTCTACGGTGATATCACAACAAGGTCAAACAAAGGATTTGGGGATAGATAACGAGTCCAAGCTGACCGTTAGTGGTTAGCGAACTCTTAGGAGTTTGAACGGGATTGTTCAAAGATTTCGAGCCAAAATCAGTAGGTGACCCAGTATCTAAAGTAGGCAGAGGACGTGATGACAAAGGTTGAATGCTCAGAACAATTCCAAGTTCAACACCTTGGTCCTCAACTAACTCTGCTAATTCAGGAAATGACTCCTCAGGCAATCTTTTAGACAAAGGAGAGGAAGAGGAACTAGGTGAATCAGATGGTTCATACAAAATGACCTTGTCTTAGTTAACAGGAAAAGAGAGAAATAAACTTCAAGGCTTTAAAAGTTCTTTTAAGGGAAACTCATGATTTGGTCTAGAAAAGACTAACAGGATGTTATAAGATTGTGGGCAATCAATTTATTAAGACGCATAAATAGACCGATGCTCTTTCATATTTTAAGAGTCATGAAAGAAACAAAGATGACTCTATCACTTTTGATTGGAAACACACTCAAAAGGACAAGTGCTCAAATGATCTTATAAGTTTAATGAGTCGAAAAGATGAAATGACTACTTTGGATGATCTAAGTAAAATGGATTACCAGGCAACCATGAACTGTAGAATACCTCTCGGTGAACTGAGAAGTACAGGTAGGAAATATCCCTGAATGTTATGTTCGGTGTATCATGTTTGTAGGGTGGACGACTCAACTTCCTATGGATAAAGGATTGCAGCCTATAGGGGTCTCCCGTTATATACTCAACATTATAGGGAGCACAAATCCGTACTAGCGTTGTCTAATGCTGAAGTTAACGACAATTGCTAGGTTTAAAGACATCGAAAGAAGTCTCTAGACTAGACCTTCTAGATATGATTGTTAGATTTCAAATGTGCCTTAGGTTAATTGATTTCATTTTAAAGTTTATCTTAAGTTATGTCTCGTATTTCAGGCCTTAGCGATGTGACTCGAAAACCCTAAACGCAACTAAATGAGACAAGACCCTTTCAATTCAATGAATTGTCTACACTAGAGAGGGTAGGAAACACACAATCAAATGCAAACAACCAAGCAACTAAAAACAAAATGATTTTTCACTACTTCACTTTTTGAGAAAATAAACTAATGAAAAATACATTCCAATTCCTAATTTCCTTACAAGTACATTTCTAACAGTCCTTCCAAACACAAAAATAGTTCTTTTTCTTTTCAAATTCCAATGCAATCCTAGTTTTTAATGATGCCGACTACCGTAGCATATTGATGCAACAAACTAGAATTTCACACTTTTCATGAAATGATGAAATGAATTTTTCGCATACAACACTTCAACGAAATTTTTTCAAGACAATTAGCTCCTCAAGAAAATGAAAAAACGAAAATATAAACTCATTCAGACTAATGAAACACCAAATTTACCAAAAAAAAGACAAGCAATGTGATCCATGCTAGAAAAGAAACATTTAGAAAAGAAAATGAAAACTTTTCAAACTTGTGTAATGGAGGTCAAAAACCGTAACATGATTGCAAACAAAATGCAAGGAGTAAATACACCAACAAATCAACTCACTGATTTCACAATCAACTGAATGGACGACAATCTAGATGACCTAGTGCCACTAACCACCCAATGACCCAAGGAATGAAATGGAAAGATGAAAAGCAACTTTCTAGTGAGGGAGAAAATGGTGTAAAAAGCTTACGAGGTCAAAATCATGAGAGCAAAATATACTGGCCAAGATAGGGGACAAACCCTAATCTTCACTTATAGGCATCGGCGTGACTGCCTAACTAACAACAAGCGCCAGAGGGAGGTTGACACAATTTTTTCAACGTATCGTGTTGATCGGTGTAACTATCAGTGATTAAGTGCGCTGATAGAGGAAGCTAAGAAATAAAATAAAAAGTTTTAAAGCTGGGACCAAATTTGCTACTATGAGTTTCAAACTCAGACCAGTAAGCAAAGGAAAACAAAAAAAACCAAAGGGAAAAATTGGAACTAGAAAACTTCACACAAAACCATGAAATATCAAACAAGACAAACAGAAGGATTGGATCCCCAGTATGGTCACCAATTTGTGGTGAAGTAAAATGATGAGTGCAGACACAAACAATTCCTCTAGCCTGATAATGGGTCTAGCCACAACCGATACATTCTATGGAAGATTTCCTTAGGTTAGAACCAATTAAGAGGGCCTACCTCTTAGTACACTTATCCCGTTTGATGATGTCCTTGCTTGCTCGCTCCAACTATCTCTCGTTTCTTTTTTCAAACCCCTGAAACAAGTAAACAACAACAAACAACAACTATGATAATAGATGAATTGTAATTCAACCTACCTAACAAGTCAAGAAACATTAAGCCATGAACATTTAAGATGACACATCATGTAGGAAATCAATCGATAGTTGCATACATATTAAATCAATAAGAGATTACAACCATTGCCTTGACGTTTTTGTTCTCCTCCGACAAAACCAGGTTCCCACACACTTATTCTAGCATTCCATGATGGCCTCAACAATGATAGTTTTAAGGCTCTTCCCTTTAGGCTTCACACTAAACCAAATTCACACTTCTCCCTCACACAACTAGAGAGCTACAACTATGAATAGCTTGTTGTTTACTCCAAACTTAATTAGCACTAGCACACCAATATTAACACTAGCTTGTGCTTGGGAAAAAGGGAGGTTTATATAGCATGAATGGATGGGATATGGGTCCTCTTCTCATGGGATTCTTATCTCTTGAGGTAGTTCCATCCTTATAGGGGAAAGGAGCCCAAACTGGCATCCTTGATTCCATTCAGCTCAACCATTTACCAGACTTTCGTTACGAAGCTTCTAGAGTTGGAAGCTTCGGCTCATTTAAAAAAAATTCCATAAGAGGACCGGTGCCACTGGAACAAATCTCAGTCACTCTGGTCGACGCTAGGGACAGTGTTAATCCTTGCACATCAGTGCGAGGGGGATAAGGGCCATTGGCACCGGTCTTGTAAACTTTGCGGAAATGGTGCAAAAGGGAATTGTTCTACTCATGAAGAGGGACATAATGGGAGTTTCTTCATTAAGGGAAAGCATGTAGGGTTCACTGTAGAGGTAAAGGGACAGTGACAAAATGTTGTGTAACAAACTCCCATGCATCTTCTGAGTCTATTGTTCCATTAGTGGACAATCCCAAGCAACCTATGGAGAATTTATGAGTTGGAATGTACACTTCCTTAATGGGTACTTTTGATCTTCCTTCTCCTGTAGCTAGAATTAATGCTATTTAATCCTCCAATGGACCTTCTTGAAGAGAGTTCTTTAGAGCTCATTATTTTTTGGACCCTTGGCCTTTACCCTCATCTACCACCACATTAGATGAAGGGAAGGTAGGTGTAATGGCATGTCCTATGTTTGCAGCCAAAATTTCTTATCAGTTTATTGTTAACTTTGCAGACTCCAATCCTACTCCTTTTTCACTAGAGGAGTTAGATGGAGATGTGGCTCCAGCCTGGACCCTCGATTTGACTTCTACTTGGGATTGCTAGATACTATCTTACCATCTGAAGAAGCAATTCTAGAAGCAATAATGGGTGTTGATAGACCTTGGTATGATTTGCATCATTGTTCATATTTCCTCCCTCATTTGCGGGAAGTTGAGTTAACTTTGTCCAGTCCTTCTACTAGGGATGTTCATGCAGTTTTAAACCCTTTGGCCCTAATACAATTGTCTGCTGAAGGTAACAGGTATGTTATCTCACAAACTGTACTGGTGAACATCTCTAGGAATCACAACATTATTGAAAATGTCTTCATTGGAGCTGACTGTTCCCCTGAAGAAATTCAAACGTATACCGATCTCTTCAAAGAGTTTCGTGATGTGTTCGCTTGGTCTTCTGAGGAAATGCTTGGAATAGATCCACCTATAGTCTAGCATGAGATCAAGACATATGAAAATTCTAAACCTATTTGTCAAAAAATTCGATCGGCCAATCCTAGAAAAGTAGTAGCTATCAGAGCTGAAGTTTAGAAGTTGCTTAAGGTGGGTTTCATATACCCCGTTCCTTTAACTGAGTGCGTATCTAATCTAGTCCCCGTAGACAAAAAACAAGGAATGGTTCAAGTATGTATTGAATTTAGGGACCTAAATAAGGATTGTCCTAAGGACAAATACCCCATGCCCTTTGTTTATCAAATTATTGATGAACGTGTGGGTAATGAGATTTTTTCGTTTATGGACGGTTTCTCTTATTATAATCAAATTACTATCTGTCCAAAAGATCAGCACAAGACAACTTTTATTTGTCCCTAGGGTACATTTGCATACAAAAATATGCCTTCTAGCCTAAAAAATACTGGAGCTACTTTTCAACGGGCCATGTATTACGCTTTTCACAACATCAAGCACATTATCAAAGCATATCTGGATGATTTAGATGCTCGTTCTCGAAAGAGAATTGATTATCCTAAACATCTTTTGTTGATTTTTGAGTGGTGCTATTTTCATAAAATCTAGTTAAATCTGAATAAGTGCGTTTTCGCAGTCACATCTGGTCGGTTGTTAGGATTCATCATGTTAGCAGAGGGGATTCTTGTAGATCCTCTCAAGTTTGAGGCAATACTTCAATTTCCTCCCCCATATTCCATACGTCAAATTTAGAGTCTCCAAGGAAAAACAAATTTCTTGAGGAGATTTATAGCCAATTATGCCGAGATCACAAAAGGATTTATGTGATTGCTTAAGAAAGGGGTCCAATTTTTATGGGATGATTTCATGCAACGATCTTTTGATGCTTTGAAAAAAGCATTAACCTTTGCTCCTTTTTTGAGTCCGCCTGATTATAGTAGATATTTCCTCTTATATCTCGCTGTAATAGAATCAACAATTGGTATGGTTCTATTTTAGGAAGATGATCCCTTATGTGAGTACGTAATTCACTATCCAAGCCGAGGCTTGGTAGGTCCTGAATTGCGCTATTCTCCAATCGAGAAATTATATTTGGCAGCTATCCATGCTACCCAGTAGCTTCAACATTATATTCTACTTCAAAAAATGTACATCTTAACATCCGTCAATCAATTTTAGTTTGTTCTTAGTAGGCGAGTGATTAGGGGCAAATATAATAGATGGATTGTCATTTTGCAAGAATTCGACCTCGAATTCATGTTGGCTAAACCTAAGAAATATTTAGTATTTGTAGAGTTGATATCAGAGCTTCCTTGCGAGGAAGAAATCATTCACAAGGAAAATTTTCCTGATGAACATCTATTTGTTATTTCCTTAGAAGATCCTTGGTATGGCAATATCATTATATATATCCAGACTTCGAAGATTCCACTCGTTTTTTCCAAGGGCAAGCGTAGAAAATTGCGTCACCTCGCTAAGAATTATGTTATTATAGGTGACACCTTGGGATTGATTCAATCCTTAGACATTGTTTAACCTTGGAAGAGGTTGAACCAGTGCTTAATGATTTCCATAGTGGAGCTTGTGGTGGTCATCTGTCTGGGCTTGCTACAACCCAAAATGTTTTGCGAGCAAGCTAATTTTGGCCTTCGATCTTCAAAGATTGTATTGAGGCAGTCAAGAGATGCCATCCTTGTTAGGTCTATACTCGAAAAATGTGCACACATCCAGCTCCTCTTTTCCCTGTTACTAACGTCGGTCCTTTCACAAAGTGGGGCATTTATTTTACTACTTGTAATCTGCCTTTGGTAGGAAATCACAAGAATATCACCATGGTCATAGATTACTTTACTAAGTGGGCTGAGGCCATGCCTACTTTCAAGAATCACAGTGAAATAGTGGCCTTGTTTCTCTTCAATCAATTTATTTCCTGGTTCGGTTTTCCTAAAGAGATTTTCACTGACCATGGTAGTCGTTTCCAGAATCAACTGATGTCTGAATTGGCTCTTAACTTGGGTTTTTGGTAGGAGCATTCGATTCTGTATTATCCTCAGGCCAATGGGCAGGTCGAAGCCATGAACAAATCCCTTAAAATCATCCTGCAAAGGACAATTAACAAAGCTAGATCCAATTGGCACATCATGTTGTATCCGAAAGTTTGGGCATACCGAACATTAGTTAAGACTACCATTGGTTTTACCCTTTCAACTGGTTTACAGTTGGAATCTATTTTTCCTGTTGAATGTGAAATTCCTTCCCTTAAACTGGCTGTAGAACTTCTTCCTGAGACTTAGTCTCTAAGAGCACCTCATTCATTTGGAGCATCTTAATGAGCAGCGTTGAGATGCTTCCACAATAAACGAAGCCCATGAAAAAGGTTGAATGCCTTGGGGGCAGGCAAGTTTAAGTCTATGTGATATGGTCCCTTTATTGTAAGCAAGTTTTAAAAAAGGGAGCTTATGAATTGATTGATTTTGAAGGAAACAAGTTCGCGGAACCTAGAAATGGGCTCTACCTTATAAAGTACTTTTCTTAGGCTTCGACCGAGCATTTACTTGTTTGTATATATTGTATGTTTGTACATATCTATCTATTAGTTTTAATGATGTGGATATTTTTTATTTGCTTTGGCAGTTATTGATGGATGATTGGATATATCTAAGTTTCACTGATGGTTCTAGTAGACACACCCAGAACCTTGCTTTTGCAACTTGGGTGATTTATTATCCATCTGGCCAGTTGATGGTTTCGAGAGGAGTATGTATCGGTCCTACTTCAAATAATATTTCTGAATATACTATTGTCATTAATTTACTCTATGAAGCAATATCTCTTGATATTGATTCATTAGTAGTCTATTTAGATTCACAACTGGTAGTACCTGTTATGAAACCAGCTCACAAAAAGATAGAAAAGAGAGATCCACGCCTTAGAATTCAGCCTCTTCGAGGGGGCAACC
>APFE031017331.1:27334-40193 GCA_000404065.3 Pinus taeda
AAATAATTTCTTCTTAACACACTTATGACCTTTAGTGCATTTGCTATCACAATTGTAACAAAGCCCTTTTTCTCTTTTTTCTTCCAATTGCTGTGGTGTAACCCTTATAGGTTGTGGAAGGCTAGGAGAAAAAACACTTCCATCTTCATAGATGTGAGGGGTAGAATTCATTTTTGCCATAATTTTACTTTCTAGTATGTCACAAAGCCCTTTTACTCTTTCCAATTGTTAAGGTGTTGCTCTAAAGAGGGTGTTGCTCTTTGTATCCTCATAATGTGCTATCAATTCCTCTGTGAGAATTGACCACGCAACAAGTCGTTTACGAGAACAAAGCCCTTTATACCATAAAAATTGATCTGGTTCTAAATATGAAGATGCAATACATACCTTCTGTAACAGTGGTACACCATGTAGATCAAAATAATTGCTCCATCTGACAATATCCAATTTACCGATCCTGCCATCAAACTTCCTCATCTTGCTTTTTCTTGAATTTTAGGAGCTCGATTTGAAATGATGGTAATTTGTAACTTTCAGATCTTTATGTTCTGAAACTATGTCTGTAGTAGCCCCTGTGTCCCTCTTCCAATGCCACAGCTGACCCAAGATTGTTTCCAAATGAAGAGTTACCAATCTCACACGATGACCTGATTATAGACTAATTCAGTAGAGCGAACTTGTACGACGTGCCGCGTGTCACTGTTTCAACCTTTGACTCTAAAAAATATATAAATGAAAACTACAGTCCGTCCTCTTTCTGTACCTTCTTACGAAATTTCAATCCGATGCTCAGAAAGAAAGTTATGACGTCACCTGTTTTGAGTGTAATTCAGGAGTCTGCAAAAAGGCCAACTTCCTCAGATCATATCTCCGAAAATATCCCGCGAAACGCTCTGCAATTAGGACCCAAAGTTTAACACCAATTCTTCTCAAATGGGTTTTTTTTAGACTTCTGAAACGTCACAGAAAAAAAGTTATAGCGAAAATGCCACGATGGCTTGTTTGGAGTAGCGAAACCCTAGAATCCAAAGCTCTAATACCAAATGTTATGAAACCAGCTCACAAAAAGATAGAAAAATGAGGATCGACGCCTTATAATTCAGCCTCTTGAGGGGGCAACCTCCTTACAATTTACATAAATAACAATTTCCTTGGATAATACAAATGAAAAGACCGCTCCTTTCTATAATAGAGTCTAAGGGCTCATAAACCATAATTTAGAGCCGACATAACAATAATAATGTAGGGCACAATAATAACAATAGTGGGCTTCTATGGGGCACAATAGTAACAATATGGGCACTAAATGGGTACATCAATATAATAAGGGGGTTGTACTAATAACAATAAGGGGTTACACTAGTAGTATAGGGGTCTAACAGTACCTCAACTGAATAACATGTATCAGGTATGAGATCCCTATTTGTATCACCAATTTTTGAGAGTACAGTTGTTTCAATGATAATTGTTTACGTCACATTTGTTCACATTCCACGATTAGAGAATTCCTTAGCAAATTATATTTCTAATCAAGCATTGGATTGCCATATAAATCATTCATCAAATTAAAAAACATAAAAAATAATCGAAGTATCATCTGTATATATGATCATCATAAAATCGTCTATATATAGATAGAGTGTTTGTGTCCAAAATAATATACAAAGATCGGGACAAAATTCCCTGCAAAATTTGGGCTTATGCTCATCGTCATGTCTAATCACAAAAAGATCTGATCATCTATCTAAGGATCATGCTCAAGATGAGAAGCTAGAAAGTAAATGATGGCATTGGCCACACATCAAAATAGTCGCACCTAATCCCGTGGTACTCCTACCACACGACGCTACATCTCCTCTAGTAGGTCCTCTATGGCCACCATGGGTACTTGGTGAGTCAATCTCACCAAATTCCGCTGGAATGCATGGAGAACTCTCCCAGTCTCAACTGCAGCCCCTTTGGCATCTCTTCCATGACGCCTATGTCGAGGAAATCTGTTAGGTATTTTAATCATTTATATTAAAAATCCAAAAAATCTTAAAATTCAAAATTCATTTATAATCCAATGCTGCATCTGGTGGCAGTACTAGATTCGAATCTCCTTGGAAATCCATTTTGGCGTAGGGGTTGTTGTCGACTGCAATGACCTGTTGATCCCACCAAAGGAAAAAATCGTCATCAAAAGTTATCCTAGGGACCTCACCACCACCTAGGCGTTTTATCAAGTCAACCCATCTGCCTATCTACAAATCTCTTAGGCTACGGATGGTAGATAATACCTTGGTACGAAGCCCAAGTACTCTCTCAAAAAGGAACGAGCATAAGATAGTGTCGTATCCAAAATTCTTTGTCTAGCCCTTCTGAATGGAAGTGAGTTGTTTCTTCATGTTGGTCAGTAGAGGTGTACACCAATCAAAGGAAATAGCAAGGCAATCCTTTGCTAGGCTCATGGACACACAGTAAGCCTGATGTAGAGCAGCAGAACTGTTTACTCTGGCTATGGTAAATAATAGGTTTTTCAATGATAAACTCTCTATGTTCTTGATTAGAATCTGACTTCCAACCTTTTCGGGGTGGCCAGGACAGTATATGCAGACGTAGTCTTCTACACTAAGACTACCTATTGTCCTGCTAGTTGACAACACTCTCTCTCCCCTTCGGTAAAGACTTGTTATGAAATAAATGTCCTCTACCTCGATCCTTGATGAGCCTTATCATCAGGTAATTATATGGGCCTTAATTCACCTCCTAGATAGTTAGATCAACTCTTCTCACAATTTATTATATGTTTTGATTATATTTGTTTAATGAGATGAGTTAAAGTGAGATATTATGCCTAGTGGACTAATATGCATTGAATGCAGTTTTGGAAGAGAAAATCAAGGAATTTTGGCAAGACTAAGGTTTGAAACTCGAATGGGACAAGGGAGAGAGATTGTAGGAGGTAAATCCTCCACATTTATTCCTCCCCCATTGGAATATTCCTCCATTAATCACACCAACATCACACCAACTCAGAGTGCAATTAGCCAAGTCATGAAGATCAAAAGGCAGTTGAGCAAGTGATAGACAAAGAGTTAGTTCATATCGAGTTTGGGAGCCAAGCCTCCCCAGATTTAAGGAAGTCGTTGGGGAATTTAGTTGTATAAGTAGAGAGGCCTAGAGCCTAATTAGGATTCAAATTTTTGTTGTAAAAACACTAGTTATTTTCGAGCTCCAGGCTTGTGGAAGACATTGATGTAATGTTCTTTTTTGACAATGAAAATGAGATTTTTCTTGATCCATCACTGAGTTAACTCAGAGGGCTGAAGCTCTTGGGTTAGGGTCCAACCCTAGAAACAAAAGATCCTCTTCTTGTATCTATATGCTTGGCTTAGTTTCATAGATTCATGGTTAAATTGTCTTTACAAGTATTTCATTGCAAGTAATGTATATTTGATTAGTTGTTTATTAGTTTGCTTCCATTTTTGCTTTAATTTAGTAGCAGGTTAGAAGGGCTAAAAGGAGCACCACAAAGTTGTTAGTAGGTGTCTTGGCCTCACCTCTTCCCTCAGGGATCATGATTTGAGGAAACGACCCTTATGCAGCACCAAAAATACAGATTTTCATTTTCTCATAAGATTTAGAGTTTATTGTAATTGAACCAGCATTTGATCAATTTTGCAAGTGTAGGATTTAATTACCATCTCTTCCGTCTTCAGTCTTACGATAGATCTCATCCATGATTCTGTTATCACTGAGAAATTTCTCTAGAAGTTATTAGAAGAAATAAAATGACTGAGGTAACCACAAACCAACTTTGGGGTATAGGCTCTAGCCAACCTAGGCTCAGAGAAGGCTCTCTCTATATGATTTAGCTTTGTTTACTTGGATTTCAGGCTAGTTATGAATGTTCTGGGGGTTTTTGATTTGTATTCAAGATTGGATGGTGGGATCCTTGAAACAGATGGATAGAATGATGTCCTTAGACCATTGGGCTATGGAGTCAATAGAAGGGCAGCATAACTAGGTCAACTCACTAAAGGGAATGTTCAAAGGGCAAGCTAGCAGAGTAAAGTGTAGGTCTTTAGAACAGGGGGGTGAAATGGTTTTGATCAGGGTGAGAGAAACATTAAGGGTTCTCAAACTGAGATATGAACAAGGAATAGAGGGTAATCGAAAGCAAAGGGAAATTAAGAATCCTTTGATATGGATTAGCAAGAAACAACCTAAACTAAGGAGCATTTAAGAATTCCTTAACTTAGATATCAGTTGAAAAAATTTATATGCATATCTGTTAAAACATAGTGTAATTAAACAAATTCTGAGATATTGTTCTAGTTATAGCATTCAGATTCAGAAATACATTAAAGATTGTGGAAGAACTTTAAGAAAGATAACGATAACATAAGAGAATACTTGTTTGCACTTAGCTCAACACATGAATCCTGTGAAATATCTTGTCTTTATTCATTAATCTAGCTTGCTGGCTCAGTCAATGATACAATAGCTTTACAGTCTTTTTGATCAAAATTCTATAGAAATGTCTAAGAATCCACACCCTACATACTTCGAATTGTGAAGTATTTATACAAAAAACTATTACAAAATATCTCAAACTAACTTGAGATTTAATCTATGAGATAAAAATATCTTCTTGCAAGAAGATAGAGACAACTATTGAACTGCCTCATGTTGTCCCATTTATTTTGTTATTGCTAGCCTTTATGGTTTGATTTTAGCCCTTTAGGCTACTTTGTTGTTTGATCTTTTATGCTGGAAGCTTCATTTACCTTCGGCTTTTATCTGATACACTTTGACTCTACTGATGTGTCTTCATCTTTGCACTTGGTTGTTTTACTTTTACTAAACACTAACTTTTTTACTGCATATTTCTTACAGTAAATCAGTCAATTTCTCCCATGTCTCAACATTAGGTAATTGGATTTTTAACATCCTTTTATATATTTCATCTACCTTGGTGTACTTGGAAAAAGTGGGCTTATTGAAAAACAAGTGTTTTACCTCATGCTAGAGGTAAAACAAGTTTTCAAATGTCTGGTATAGTACTTTTCCTATTGGCAGTGCCTTGATTGATGATGTATTGACCTGTTCTTTTGCTAGCTCTTTGATTTTGCTGTTATAATCCAGCTGTGTCATGAGCTTGCCATTTATTACTAAGGGACTGGGTAACCCTTTCTCTCTCAAAATTTGAAATTTATCCATAAATCTATCAATGGCTACCTGCATATCTTGACACTTGTCCTCCAAGTTTAACATCAAGTTTCTCTTGGAGAGGACCTTTTTTACCTCCAAAATTGTTTATGTTCTATCCTCTATATCCAATTCCTAAAGCTCATATCTATTTTTACTATTAAGGAATTGGATGATTCTGGTGGCATCTTCAGGCATCTCTCCTAATTCTTCCTTTACTCTTTGGATGACCTCTATAGCCATCTTTATTAGATCTATCTATTAAAAAATTACCTGAATAGATGGAAAAATATCATTGACAGAGCCAATGATATTGGCCCATAGTAGTTCCTTGGCTTGCCCAAGGGGTTCTTTCAGTGTTAGGTCCTTCTCCATGGCCTCTAATCCCTCATTCATTCTGGCAACTTTATGTGCTTCTTCCTTGTGCATGATTTTGGCAAGCTTGTAATCAGTTTCCAAGCTTGTCATTTTCTCTTTCAACTTATTCATCATTGTTGCTTGTATGGACATCTCTTCCATAGCTTTGACTAAATTTTCTACTTCTTCACCTGATGTACCTGCTGCTGATGTAGACTCTATGGAAACTGGTTGTGTTGTGGCCATAGGAGCTGTGGGAGCCAATGAGGTTGCCAATGTGGAAGGAACAACTGTTGAGACTATTGGGATGACATTGACAGATGTAGTGGCAATATCACTTTGCTTCAATTGAATTAAAGTGTCCAATTCCTTCTCTGTTTGCCTTAACTGACCATTTAATTTTAGGACTAAGTCCATCAATTCTTCATGTCTAGTTTGTTTTTCCAAGATTTCCTGTGTCTGGGGATGCTGCAACTGAGGTATCTTCAATTGTTTCTTAATTGTTGCAATGTCATGATTATTTTTCTTTATCAGTTGTTCAATGGGTTTAATATCTTTAGGATCATGTCCCAATTCAATCACTAAGTCTTCCAAAGAATTGATTCTGGTACCCTTGGCTTGTGAGAAGGCCTTCTCTATATGATATTGGGCTGAAATATTGTTCAAAGAATTCTGCAGTTGATGGGCAACTATGGCTTTACCTATAAGGGTGGAGTAAATCATCTCTCCAGCCTATTTGTGGAATTCAATTTGGTCAATGGGATGATTATACCTTGCCAATACCTCAAAATCAATCTTTTTGTAATCTGTTGATGTTCTTGGTTGCTGTACAATTGGTTTTAAAAAGGACATTTTCATCTAGATTTTAGACATCTGTGGTTTATATTTTCTGAGTTACTAACTGGAGAACCCACAGTAATACCCATATTCTTTCAAAGTTTCAAATCCCAACAGGGATCCATCATCAGGACATTTTTTGAATGTTGATAGTAGAAGAGCTAAATTGTGAGATTATAACAGCTCACCTCATAACTATTTAAATCTCGCAATTTAGCTCTTTTACTATCAACATTCAAAAACTATCCTGATGATGGATCCCTGTTGGGATTATAAACGTCGACAGAATATGGGTATTACTATGGGTTATCCGGTTACTAACTCAGAAGACATTTTCATCTTTCCATCTTTGATGTCAAAATATGACATCAACCAGGTTTGATTTGTAGGTGTAAGCTTTAAGTATTGTGCATAAGACCGTGCCTTCAGTTTCTCATTTCTCATCTTGATTTATTTAAACTTGTCCTTAATATACCTATCTTTATCAGCAGGTATGCTAAATGAGGAGACCTCTACACTTAGCTTCCTTTCCAACATTTGAGTCTGTGAGGTGGAAGGCTCCTGTGTTTCTCTAGATGGAGCTGTGACTTTTCTCATGTCAAACTCAGTATTAGTTATTTATGTTGATCCTTTTGTGTCTTCCTGTTCGGAAACAGGATTGAGCCTTGACCTTTTGCTCTGGCTGCCTTCATATTGCACATTGGATGTGTCCATGCCTGAAGTGGAGGCTCCCTCTCTGTTCCTCTTGGGATTCTTTTCCTCATTCTGAGGAGTCTGAAAAATAGTAGGGGTACTCATGGTTACTTCTTGCCATGGTACTTGCAGGAATGAGCTTTCATCAATTTGTCTCTCTAAATCAATTAAGGTATTCTTAACATCTATCTTTGTATTATCCTTGTC
The DNA here is from genome assembly GCA_000404065.3 of Pinus taeda. Taxonomy (NCBI): domain Eukaryota; kingdom Viridiplantae; phylum Streptophyta; class Pinopsida; order Pinales; family Pinaceae; genus Pinus; species Pinus taeda. The sequence goes on from APFE031017331.1 coordinate 34,622, forward strand.
TATGATAGTGTTTTCCACCCACTCATACTGATTAGCATATCTTTCTATCTCTGGTATGTGATGATGAATGTAAGGCCCCAATTTGACCTTTTGTCTAAGTTTAGTCATAAACCCCTGAGGGTCATATCTCCACGTGAAACTATTTTGGAACTTCATTTGTTGTAAAATCTTATCTGCTTCCTACCCTGCTTCTCTAGAATTGCAAATGAAAGGGCCTAATTGATTTTTGACTTTGAACTGGGTTCTTTTCTTGGTTGATACAAAATTGACTTCATCTGAGTTCATTATCTGCCTATAATAATCTAAAGCAAATAACCTCATGGGGAGGTATTTGGGGAGTTTGTATGGGGCCAATTGGCAACAATAGATTCCTATCTCTGTGTGGTTTTGGTAAAGGTACCAATCTCCCACTTTACTCTGCTTGGACAATTGAAGAACTCTTTTGATCTCTTGGATTATTCTAGGCGGAGGATTTCCTGTCAACATAGTCATGACTGGATGGACAAACAAATCAATGAAGTCTGTATAGGTGTATGGTGATGAATACTTGTGAAAAAGTGGTGTCCAAAAGATAACAAAACTGGGCTAGCCTTTGGTATCCAACTTCTGGAGGGTGAATGGAAATCTGTCTGACTGATAATACAAAAACATATGTTATAGTATAGATGAGTATTTGAATACTCTCTCATTGTGCATCCTAGTAAATTTTTCATGCATTCTTTCAGATATGAACTGGGCATAATCATACACAGTAGCAGGAGACTTTCCTAGGGTGTAAATGGACATGAAGGCTAGGATAAGCTCATCAACAAATTCATCAGTGGTGAAACCTAGAATACATGATATTTATGATTTGTTTGCCCCTTTCAGAGAACATGGTAGAAACATATGGAGGGGAAATTTTAGGAATGTATTGGTCTTCTACAGTGAAAGATTGAAATAATTAGGCTAGTCTAGAGGGACTCAACTTGGTGTACTGGTCTAACAAATCCCCAATGGAGAGTGGGTCAGGTTTGGACATGGCTGGAGTTGTAACATCTCATTGATTGTGTTATCACAAAACCTTCTCCTGATAGGTTGCTAACCAGGAAGACCTTGAGTAACTGTTTCAAACCAACTTTTGGTTGAGGATTAGCCTCCCCAACCTGATAGGGCTCTCTCACTAGGTTAAAGATTTTAGTAAAAGATAGATGGCTAACTCTATGAAACAAGTAAAGGAGTATGAATGGTTTAACACAATCAATAAACATCCATTGGGCTTATGGAGTCAGAAAATGTTTAGTATGACAACAATATTAGCTTAACATGGAAGTTAGGGCATCAAGAGTTCAATATATCAGTAACACATAAGAACATGTAGGAAACACAGTCTATGAATGCATGAAGGAAGTTAGAGCATTTCCAATGAGTTCTAAGTAACATATATTCATACCACTGCAAGTGAGGAAATAAGGACAACCATAAGACAATCAAGCATTGAACTCTCTTCTGAATCCTGAGTAGTAAAGCCAAACTCTGTATTACATAAAAACATAGTCTTCCACAATGACACAATATGAGTGTTTTTCTCAAAAATTTCCAACCCTTGGTGCATTACATATCTTGTCATATATAGAGTTCATTACAATCTTGGATTCCTTCCTCCAGCATGAGGGGAATTCGAATTTTACTTGACTTGACACCTATTGATACTTAAACAAACTATTAATTGCAACTAACTGTTAACTAACAGTCCTAGAGATGTAAGACAACTAGGAGTGTAACTCCTTATTATGCTGGAAACAACCTTGACTTGTGAAATAAACTCGTTCTTTGACAGTTGTCCCTCTGCAACTTTGGCTTAAGTGATGACTTTAAACTCCATGTTGGCCTTTGATTGCTTGTCCTTTAACTGTTCCTAGATATTAGGAAACTGCCCCTGTATTTCTACTTTGGTCTCCAAGGAGGCTCTTTGAAGTCTGCTAACCATATTGTCTCCTTTAATCACATGTGATGCATTGAACTAACTACAGATCCTACTCCTGTATTCGTGCCAAGTCAAAAACCTCTTGGATGCTGCCTGAAACATGACAAACTGACTGAGCTATGAAATGACTGCTATTTTCATAGCATAGGGTTTGGGGATTCTATATGTCTTTCATTTCTTGAATTTGGCTTTTCTTAAGGTTAAAACCTTCTTAGGTGGTCTTCTTATGTCTCTGCAGTAGCATACTTTCAAAATAATCCCCCTTTCATTTAAAGATTGATCCACAAAAACAAAACTGGCAGCTATAGCAGTTTCGTAGCACGCTACGAAACTGTTGTGTGAGTAAAAAACACAGTCTTTCCTCAAAATTGTCATTCTTGGGATTTCTTTATAGTTTCACCATATGCTAATGGGCCACATAAGTCTAACATTACCCATCCAAAAAAAATCTTCAAAAAGGTAAGTTCCACATCAAAATTGTATTAAGACTCCTCACTTACTGTATGGTTCATTTAAGCCGAGGCTGTCCTTCAGGTTTGCCCAGTTGAATCTTCAAGTCTTCTATTTGCCTTTTCATCACTCTGATATTAGTTCTGAGCCTGTTATTAATCCATCTAATGTATCTTGCTTGCTTAATAGCAAGGACAGTCTAGGTGAAATATTGGGCCTTTCTGCTCACTGCTTGAGGTTTTGAATTTTTCTCATGTTCCCACAAAGCCTTCATTTTGTTAAAGTCAACCTTTTCAATTGCATGTTTTCTTGCCCTTTTCTTAAGTCTGGCAATCTCAAACTTGGCAAGATTCTTTATTCTTTGTGAGAGCATCTAAGCCTTCAGGCTCAGTCCTCAAACATCAGCCTGATCTATGATTCTTCTTCTCTTTAGACATTTCTTTGAGACCCCTGCAAGGAGACTTGGAAGAACTTGCACAGTCTTAGTTTGAACACTACCTCGCTTGAGCTTTCAAAGAATTCTGGTGAATGTTGTCCCTGAGCTTGCCAATTGTTTCTTATGCATGAAAGGAACACAAAAATGACCAAGACGAATTCACCCTTACCTTACCCTTTTTTGAAATTTGGAAAGAGTGTGGAAAAAGACCCCTAATGAATCTAATGATGAGTGTGAATGGCTGCATGTGATGGGTAAGGTTCATGGACTCACACCTAATGATGAAACATTAACGAATTCAGGCTGATTTGACAAATAGACTCAATTTGACACGAATCCCGGATTTCGTAGCACATCCAGTGCAAATTCTAGGTTTTGCGCTATGAAAACTCCTAACTACGAATCCCAGATTTCATAGCGCATATAGTGCATTCTCTAAGTTTTGTGCTATGAAAACTCCTAGGCAATTTCATAGTGCATGTCAATTTTGAAACAACCTAACACATGACACTTCTGAAATAATGTGGGACCTATGATAGGATAAATAAGGTTGTTGACCTTTATTTAATAATGGAAACAAGACTCCAACTCTATGATTTAGACTCTAAAACAAAAACAATAAAAATGACTTGACCAAGACTAACATAAGACTTTGGAACCATACCAGTTGTCCAAAATTTTAGAACTTTTTACAATGATAACAGTGGGTCCACTTGGGATAATGTGCCCTTGTGGTACACTAAGAACCTGCAGTTCTAGTGCTTTATCCACTTATGATAAAATTCTTAAATGCTTCCCAATTTGCTCCCCAACCTTTAATGATTTCTACAAGAGGGACTCAACCTGCACCTACTAAAAAAAAATGCCCAGTCAACCTACCCTGAGCTTATTTGCATGTTCCTGCCTACCCTATCAACTGAAAACTTCTTTCAGCACAATCAATGTGAAATTTCCAATGTAGCCAATCATTTGTTTTATCTAATATTTGAGTTTTTTGACTTCATCGAAGTTCAAAGCAGCTATGATATTGTGATGACCACTGCCACTAAAATTGCCTCTGATCTTCATAGAAAAACTGAAACAATGGAGAGTAAAACTCTTCCATGTATTTAGCTATATGATCCCAGAATACATGATCAGCTTGATGATCCTCATAACATCCTGTTACTTCTAACAACTGATCTTTAGTCACACAACATTTATTTGATAAGTTATCCAACTACCTTTCTGCATGATTCCCATAGACAATGTAATTTTCCTCACTATTATGATCATTCTTTGAAGTAATCTGCTGCAAAGTATGACATAAAAAATAAACCTTTTCCTTTGCCTGAGGGTTATAAAAGCTATCTTCCAGTACTTCTTCTTGGTGTTTGCAATATTTTCATCTTCATTATGATTCGAAGACTGACAAGTATGCTGCATCTCTACATCAATCTCGGAGGATGTAATATGATTTTCATAGGTATACTCTTGCTGATTTCTATGTTGCATGTCATGGGATGTTATCCTTTCTTCTAGTTGTTGAAATGTATTGTTATGAAGAGCCTCTAAAATTTCTTCATCCATAAATTCATCATCATCATAACAATCCTCCAAATATTGAATAAGACTCAAAGAATGTTTACAACAATCTTTGACCAACAATAAGGAAGGATGACATTCTTTATACATCTCATAGAATTCATCATGAAAATTAGCAAGCGGATATATTGAACCATTTTCCAAACTTTTATACCGAGACCATGCTTTTCCTTCTAAAGTGGTCATAAACATCTTCATGAGACAATCTTCAGGGAAATTAACCTTAAGACTGCGTACATGCATATGGAACCTAACCAAATGAAGAGAAGCATTGTCTTTCTTTTCATCTTTGAATATTGGAAGATCATCTAACCATTTGACCTTTGGCATACGATTTGGAAAACCAGGGATATGAGACTGATTCATAGGGGCATACCTGGCGTTCATTCTTGCAATGGAACTCATCTTGAAACTTCATTAAGCTACTGATCTTCTAGCAGTGGAGTCACCTTCCAATTTTTTAGTTGATGTGTGGAGTTGCCAAGGTAGTTTTGGAGCCTCGAACAAATTTTGAAGCTCCTACTACCTTCAAGAATTCAGCTTCATGAATTTTCAGGATATGTATATCTTCAGACTCCCGGCAGACGCACCAAAATTTTATCACAAAACCTTCTCCTGATAGGCTACTGACTAGGAAGACCTTGAGTAACTGTTTCAAACCAACTTTTGGTTGAGGCTTAGCCTCCCTAACCTAAGAGGGCTCTCTCACTAGGTTAAAGATTTTAGTAAAAGATTAGATGGCTAACTCTATAAAATAAGTAAAGGAGTAGGAATGGTTGAACATGATCAATAAACATCTGTTGGGCTTATGGAGTCAAAAAATGTTTAGTATGACAACAATATTAGCTTAACATGGAAGTCAGGGCATCAAGAGTTCAATATATCAGTAACACATCAGAACATGTAGGAAACATAGTCTACAAATGCATGAAGGAAGTTAGAGCATTGCCAATGAGTTCTAAGTAACATACATTCATACCACTACAAGTGAGGAAATAAGGACAACTATAAGATAATCAAGCATTGAACTCTCTTCTGAACAAGGAAAATTTTAAGAACCACCCTAAATTTATATGTATAATAAATGGGCTAATCCCCATGATACATAGGAAAAATGGGAGGCGATTTTATCAATA
>APFE031017334.1:0-20009 GCA_000404065.3 Pinus taeda
AAGGAGGATTCGACCAACCAGATTGGCTCGTCTGATTCAGCCACAGGTTCGCCTAAGGATATGACTGTGGTGACCAGTTTGGAAATGGAAGCTGAAATTGACTTTGCCATGTATTATATTGTTTAGAATTACACTGCGGATACTGAAAAGATGAAGTTGGGTCTAAAAACATACCAGTTTGTCGTAGCTGCCACTGATGGCATTGGTTGAGCAAATACACTGCTTCTGGCTCTTCTTCTGCCTCCTTATATACTACTTTCAGTGCAGGTAGTGAGGGGCAACTTTCCGTAGAGTGATCCCTTGTACATATGGTGCATGTTTGGATTGCATCTAGTGCACACTCCTTATAGCTATGCTTCTTCCTACATTTGGGGCATAAGATTGCAAAATTCTGTTCTGCCTCCATTTGCTTTTGCTTGGCCTGCAAAAAATCCAATTGTGTAGTCAATGTTCCTAGTATATCAGTCTTAAAATTTTCAAATAAATTTCCAATTTCCACATGCGTTACTCCTTCTGATGAGATTTTATATTCTCTTACAAACCGATGATGTTCCGCTGGTTTGATTTGTGTACTGCCTCTCGAACTCCTGATGCATAAATCAATTATGTTAACAAAACTTTCCTGATAAATATCCCCTTTTCCCATAATGTTTAATGTTTCGATCCATTGTTCTTTCATGCCCCTTATTAATGTTGTTTTCAACATGTTATCGGGTAAAGGAAGTGATGCATAGGGAGATCTCTGTAAGTTATACTGGAAACGTTCCACATACTCTTCTAATGTTTTGTTTGGTCTAGTTATTATCTAGAATATTTCATCTTTTATTTCTCTAGACCTGCAATAGTCTTGATATTTTTTTAGAAAAGATTCTTTCATTTGTTCCCAGTTATTTATAACCCCACCACCTAATCCCATAAACCATCTTAAAGCATCCCCTTTCAGGGTAGAAGGAAAGAGTTTTAGTTTCTGGGGGTCAGTGGTGTAATCATATCCCCTGCACAGTACATCAAATTCAAATAAAAATGCATCCGGGTCTTCTGATGTAAGCCCGTGAAATGTAGGGATATGTTGAAGGGGAATTTCCTTCATGGTGGCATTTGCTGCAGAATCCACTATGGGGTATTGTAATGTAGAGGTTTGGGTGTTTGGCATATTTTGAGTCATTATGTCAAATATATGCCAATAACCTTCTGGAATATCTAGGAGGGTGTTCCTAGGTTGAGAGGGAATGGCTTTGACAAGAACAACTTTAATAGTACTTCCTCTGTCTGGAATTTTTGTCTAAGGGGATTAGGTCCCTTCAATAGTAATTTTTTCCGCACTTCCTTTGTCTGGGCTACTCAATGGCTGAGTTATCCTAAGAGGAGATCTCGGTTCCTCAGTTTCCCCTGTCTCTCCTTCTCCTTCACAAAGATGACTGCAATTCCCTTCCTACAATAGTTCTGGAATAGAATTTTCAATTTCTTGAAAGTCTTGTTCATCAGTTTGTCTATGCACCTTAGAAAAGGCTACAGATGGTGAACTTGTGGCCCGAAGGGAGCTAGTAGGTTGTTTGGAACTAACTTTCCTAGGTCCTACTGAGGGTCAAGATTCGGCTTTCGTATAGATTTTGTCTATGAAGGTTAATCGACCAAGGGTCACCGGCCCCTTAGCTTTTTTTGGCTTTGGTAAAGGTTTGAAATTTTTCTCTGGCTTTTTCTGCTTAGTGATGCACTCAATTTAACTACTAAATCCTTCTTAAGCAAATAGTAGCAAATCTGTAGGAAAGCGGGCAAAGGAGCAGGGCTTTTACGTGCTCCACACGTAGGTTCTTAACTTCCCTTTTCGAAACCCAATTCTTCCCTAGCAGGTTCGTACACTACTCTGAGAAAAAAAAAAGGCTATACTCTTTCCCCGGCAACTACGCCAAAATGTGGAGCTATAAAAAGGGTCTCTTTCACCTCTAGTTACCTCACATTAATATGTCAATCTGAGAATGTTTTGCTATTTCAAAGGGTATCTCAGTCTAAGGCTTAGTATTGGTCAGAGTAATGCTCATAGTACAACTGTTTTAAAACTACAAAAGTAAATTAATACATGTCTACAACTTAACTACTTCAAAAGGCTAAATCACACACTCAAATATGAAGCAATGCATCAATCAAGGGTTTGGTAGCAATAACCCATCCCTTTAGAAACTGATGGAAAAGAAATCGGAGAACAGATCAAGGATCTGGGAGTCTGGTAGCAGATGTCGATGCTCACTACAGTCTGAGATCGTCCTTAACAAATAAGAAATTAAATGGCAGGTAAAGGAAATAGCAATGAAATAGAACAACAACCTTGAAATGGAACAACAACTAAAAATGGAATATAAATTCAAAATGGAACAACAATTGAAAATGGAACAACAATTCGAAATAGAACAACAATTCAGAAATGGAACAACAATTCAGAAATGAAATGACAATTCGGGAATGGAACATCACTTAAGGAAATGAGCAGTAACTAAGTTCAACAAGCCATGAATCTATTCAATCACCAATCCAAACATCAATCCGTCATTCTTAAAGATGTTCACACACTATGGAACAACATTGCCTACGGATCCAAGATGGAATAACACTGAAAACCTTATAAATGCAACGTGCTTAATCTGACTCCGTTATCACTCTAAGTAAAATCATATGATTGCATCTCAAGATGAAAACAATAATATTCAAGGATTCAATAATCATATAAAATCAGAAATTCCAAGATATATTCTGTGATGCTAAGGCACAATCGCATAACACAAAAACTCTGTAATGGAACAATAGTATCCCGTAGAGATTAACCGTATTATACAAACACTTAAAGGAATGGTAACATGATGCATCATCAATACAACACTTTTGTTTGCAGGAATATTAAACGGGTTAAACACAACAGAGGATATATCATAAACTTTATAAAACATGGCAGATTACTAGATCATGTCGATAAGCAAACCACACAGAAACCATGCGTAATGGTACAAGAGAAAGTGTCCTCCAGGGCCGGGCCCTTAGCCTCCAGGGGTACACCGCTTAAGGTTGATCCAAACTCAAAGATAAAAGAGTAACCAAGTCTGTATTAGTCCATGAAGTAAAATTACAGTAACGCAAGTCTTAACAGGACATAATGATCATAGTCTTGATCTTTTTAAAAGAAATTACATAAAGGCATTCTCCCCCTTAGCTAACAATGCTATCCCTTATATAAGGATGATGAAGGAGATATCTAGATGCAGAAATGGATAAAACAGCGATCCCTCAGGATCAAGGATCTTGAGGGATTCGTAGAATCGTTAATCATGAGTTACTTCTTTGCTTTTCTGCGCCAAGTTGTTATCTCCGCTTCCTTTCGTGGGTTGGTCCATTTTGATCTGGTTTGCATGCGGTCTCCCGTCAAAGGGACAACAGTTAATTCATCTTTTTCTTTTCCTTTAGGATGGCCACTTTTCATTTTTCCTCCCTCCTGTACATGGAAACGACAATTGTCATCATTCTATATTAATCTCACATGTTTTGTTATAATTCTTTATCATTTTCTAAGTTCATAATGCAAAAAGGCTTATATGTCCTAATGAAAAGATACTGAAATAACCATCAAAACATACCTTCTTTGATACTCCACATAATCCTTCAAACTATATGTTCTATTTCCTACAATTCATTTGGCCCAAGAATCAGCATATCATGTGGTTGACTCGAACTGAGTGGAGTATGGAATTTTATGCCATACAAAACTTTCAACATGGTCATTTTGATGAATCTATGATAGTTGTTATTGTAGGAAAAATCGACTAAATGCAGAAGATATTCCCATTTTGTAGGCCTAACCATAACATACATTTTGAGCATATCTTCTAGAATCTGGTTAGTTCCCTCAATTAGGCCATCTATTTGAGGATGTTATAAGGTGGTAAAATTAAATTAGGTTCCGATGGCCCCAAACAACGCCTTCCAAAAATTTGAGGTCAATTTAGAATCTTGGTCTGAGACTATCATCTTGGGTATTCAATGAAGTCGAAAAAATTCATTGATGAAGATCTGATAAATTTGTGTTGTACGAAACATAGTTTGTACACGAAGGAAATGAGGTGATTTATTTAAATTATCCACCACCACCGTGATGGATTCATGTTGCCTTTTTTTCTAGGTAGCCCTATAATAAAATCTAAGGAAATTATTTCCCACTTCCATTTTGGAATAGGCAGGGTATTCATCAACCCAATCGAGTGTTGATGATCAACCTTTACCTGTTGAAATTCCAAACACTTTGTTAAATATTCAGCCACTTCCTTCTTCATTCTCAGCCAAGACATTTTTTTCTTAATGTTGTGATCGAATTTTCATATCCTAGGTGCCCTGCATAAGGATTCTTATGATATTCATCAAATATCATCTATTTCAAAGCATGAAAATCAGGGATATACAATCTATTTTTGTAAATCAGAATTTTTTCATCATTTTCTGCATAACTAGGAACACCAATTTGTTGTATTTTTTGTTTTATTTCCAAATATTTTGGGTCACTAGCCATGGATTTTCTGATATTCTCTAGAAAATTTGTGTTAATACTACTAACAGCTACTTCCATTAGATTATAGACATGCTTGCTCAAAATGTCTGCTATCTTGTTTTTGTTCCCCTTTATGTGTTTTATGTCAAACTCAAAATCACTAAGAAATTCCATCCACCTGTCTTGCCTAGCATTTAAGTCTGGTTGGCTAAAGAGGTATTTCAGGCTGATATGATCTATTGTCAAAATAAAGTTTTTTCCTACTAAATAATATGTCGACATTTTTAAGGAATGTATGACAACATCTAGCTCTAGATCATATATAGTGTAATGTTTTTCATGGATATTCAATTTCCTAGATTCATATGTTATTACTGAATTTCCTTCCAAGAAAACTAGCCCTAGTTCTTCCATGCAAGCATCAGTGAAAACTATGAATTCTTTATTTGGATCTTCCAATTTCATGATGTGAGTTGTTGTAAGTAATTGTTTAATCTTATTCAAACCTTTTTTACATTCTGCAGTCCATTCCAACTTTACCCCTTTTCTCTATGAAGATGTAATGGGACGAACTATTTTAGAGAACCCTTCTATAGATCGGAAATAATTCCCTACAAGTCCCATAAAGGACTAGATAACAGACACGTCTGTTGATGTAGGCTAGTTAACCATGGCTTTCACCTTCTCCAAATAAACTTCCAGTCCTTCCTTAGAAATAATGTGACCCAGGTATTGTATTATGGATTTGTAGACTCACACTTGCTGAATTTGGCATACAAGTGATTTTCTCTTAATGCTTGCAACACCAATTTCAGGTGTTCCTTATGCTCTACCTCATTTTTTGAGTATATTAAGGTATCATCAATAAATGGTAGCACAAATTTGTCCAAATACTTCTTTAGTATGTTGTTCATTAAGCACATAAAAATTTTTGGGGCATTAGCACAACTGAATGATAGCACTACAAATTCATAGTGTACATATCTGGTCATAAACGTTGTTTTATGAACATCCTCCTATTTTATTCTTAATTGATGATATCCTGTCTTAAGGTCAATTTTTGAGAAAATGGTTTCTCCCCTCACTTGGTCAAACAAATCATCGATATGGGACAATGGGTACTTGTTTTTTATGGTTAACCTATTTAACTGTAAGTAATCAATGCGCATTATGAATGTTCCATCCTTTTTTTTAACAAATAACACAAGTTCCCCCACGGTGACACATTAGGTCTAATGTAGCCTTTATCTAACAATGCTTGTAGTTCCATTTTCTGTTCTAGCAACTCAGGAGGACTCATTCGATAAGGTGTTCTAGACACTGGGGCTGCATGTGGTACTAGATCAATGGTAAAGTCTATATCCCTGTGTGGTGGTAAATGGGGATTCTTCTCCAGAAAAACCTCTTGAAAATATTTAATAATGGGTAAAGTATCTAAGGTAAATATTCTACATGAATCATGAATAATTTACAGCCCTTCCATGCACTCTTTTTCATTTTCACAACTGAAATTTGTCATACTGATATGGGCTTTGGCAGCCCCTGAATTATTTATGGTTTTCCCTGTAGATTCACACAATTCACTATTTTTGCTAGGTGGTTTAATATGGCTCCCTTTTTCTCAAGCCAATCCATACCTATTAGTATGTCATATGATCCTAAAGGAAGGACATTTGGATATATTGTTTTTAAATAACCATTTAGATTAAGAGTAAATTGCCTCACTTGGTTGGTTACCCTTATTTTGGTGTTAGTCGCCAGCTATACCAGCCAATTCGTTTTACATTTTTCATTTTTAATTCACATTTTTCCACTATCTAAGGTCCAAAATAACTTAAAATATCTACAATATCAATTAAAACAAAAACAGGTCGGTTGGAGAGAGTACCTTCGATCTCAATCATAGTTGATTGATGTTGTGCTTGTCTTTCGTCTAAGGCAATGCTTATTCTGGGAATATTCTTGGAAATATCATTCACAGTAGTGGCTACCTACACAACTTGAATATTTTGCATAGATCTGGGATTATGTTGATAATCGCTCAGCAGATGAGTTTCACCACATCCCAAACATTCCAATGCTTCTCTTCCTTTTCCCCCACTGTTCTTCTTCCCAACCAGATTCATGGTTTTTATCCAACTTGAGACTGTGTTGGTTGGTTGGTATTCCCCTTGCTAAACTTTTTCCATTACTGAAGTTTCAAATAACCTAGTTTCTATCATTTTGTTCCAATTACAAATTTATTTATGTCCTCATTTGGCCAAATTTTAGAGTTTTCTCCCTTACTTGTGAATTACTGGTAACAAAGTCTAGCTTTTCTTACAACCTCTTCCAATGTCTTTGGATTGTCAAATTCAATCTGCTCTTTGTACATTGTAGGTAGACAATTCATAAATCATTGTACCTTAGCTTTTTCTTCTTTAATGTGGGGTATGTATCATAGAAAATTGGTAAAATTTGCCACAAAATCATCCATTATGAGTTTCCCCAACCTCAGTTCATTGAATTCCTTGGCATGGTCATCATAATATTGTTCACTCAAATATCGATTTTTAAATTGTTTATGAAACTCCTCCCACGACACAATCATTTCCTCAAGTAAATGCACACCTTTAGCCTCTTTCCATGAGAGAGTTGCTCTGCCTTGGAGTTGGTAGATGGTGAATCTAGCCTTCAAGTTGTTATCGTACTCGTAGAATTGGAAATATTTGGTCATATTAAGTAGCCATGCCTCAAATGTCATCTTCTTTTTCCCCATCAAAAGTAGGGAGTTTAATCTTCCAAAATTCACCTTGCAATTTAGTTTTCTTATTTTTCTTTTTACACCTGGGGTATGTCCTATTAGACACCCCCCCCCCCACTTTCATAGGGTTCAGACTTTGTGCCCCTTTTGAATCTTTTTTCCATTTCATGTTCCACTATTTTATGGCTAAAAATTTTAATCATCCCTCTAATCCTTATTTCTCTTTCCTCGTTGGCCTTTAACAGTATTTCATTGCTTCTCCTTAAATATGCTAGTTCCTACTACAAATTCCTGATGACCTCCATAAATTGGGAAGTTGTTGGGGTGACCCTTCTCCCAATTCAACATACAGATCTGCACCTTTAGTATTGGTTGGAGCCTCCTTAGCCATTATTTTGTTGGATCTAATCACCCTCGTACCTTGCAATTACATAGACTCTGAGGTTAGTTCATCCTATATAATTCTTTCAGTTTCTTGTTTTTTAACTTACTGTTGTTCTTTTTATTCTTGTGATGGTCCCTTAGCCAAATGGTAGGCTCTGATAACATCTGTCATTTACCCCTCTCAGATATAATAAATTTTCAACCTTACTAACTTCACCCAGCAATAAATCTCACATGTTGGGCTCTTGAATTTATATAATAATACAACTTCCATATTGAATTTTTTTGGTTTAATTCTTCTTGCATGATTTCCCCATAAGAACAAAGTAATTCAATACCTTGGTACCATTACCATCCTGTTCACATGGGTGCAGGTGGTGCCTGGGTTATGTTCGACGTTAGAGATAACTTGGGGGTTGATCAATGGCAGGGATCACCCCACCCCTACCCTATCCCAGTTTTCCAATGGACAATGGAACCCTATGCCACATTAGTCATTGTTCTTTGTGCCAAAAGGCCTCTCGATGCAGTGGCATCTAGTTTCGGTAGAGGTCATCCTTTTCGTGGCTTACAGGTGATTCATGGGATAAAATAAACCTGGATTCAACCCATTTATCTTTTACCCTTACATCAAGGTAAGATACTATGATGTTGTGGCTACTTTCTATGTATTTACTAGTTTCTAGTGAGGGTTTTATACATTCTAATTAATGCCCCTTATTTCTCAAGACCCAATTGTGGCTTCTTCTTCCAGGTGGTGCTCACTTCAGGTAAAGGGTTTCCATGTTATTTATCATTGTCATTATGTCTACGTTCACAATTATTTATCCGAAAAGAGTATGATATATCATGCTAGTAATTTCTCTCTCCCAGTTTGCAGGGTTTTTGAAAGAATAAAAATGGAATGGTCTCATTTACGGATTTATTCCACAATTTGTACATGTTCCCACTCAGATTCAGCATAAAGGTGTCATACTTTCCTCTACTCCTCTTACCCTTCTATAGATTTCAGTTGTTTCCCCTGTTCCGGAGTTTAAATATGCTTTTGCAATGCACATTTTCTTTTTGGGAGGCTTATGGGAGACTTGTAGGATGTATACTCTTAGTTTCTTTCATTGGGGTTTACACCGGTACAACATAAATTAATTCTAGTGTTCTTCTTTTCTTGAATTTACATTACCTACGAAACCCAATTAGGGTCACAAGGGTTTACTTGTCTAATGTGGATGTATTTATTCCCTATGTTTTGTAGGTATTCTCCCATCTCCTGGGGTATTCTTTGGCCTCTGGGACTCGAAAACCTCCTCGTTTTTCTAATGTACATCTCCAAAATTTTGGTTTCGGGTCAGCAAAACTACCTATAGAAAAACCTATGCCTTGTTATCTTTGGCGAGTTTAGGTGTCACAATTGTTGTAATTAGTTTTGGGTCTGGTTCCAATGAGTCCATTTTGTAATCCCCTTTTATGAGATGCAAACTTGGCCTCACTTGGTAATGAACTTCAATTTCATGATGTATATGTATATATACTGCATAGACCTCTGGGTCTTAGAATGTTATGGTTGTGGGGTTGCTATATTCAGTTTACCATTTATGTGTTGTCTGTTCCAGACATTTCAAATTTATTAATATGTTAGGACTATATGTTAAATGATAAATTGAACATGAATTTACATTTACTTCTTCATGCACTCTTTTTTAACTTCTTTACACATAACTGTATATATTCTTAACCTCATTGTTATTGTTGTTACAATTTTTTGGTACACCTTTGGTCTACATATTTATGCATTTCAATGGAATAATACATATGCATACCATAATTTTATCAAAATTTTATACTTAACTTATCTTTGGTTCTAGTTATGTGTGGTTTTCCAATGTAATTTTCTATTATGGGTTGAGTATATAATTTTTTGGTAGTTAATTTTTTTAGTTATTTTGGTCTCCACCCATGGAAAATCAATTCTCAATTTTTTGGTAGTTTGAGGTACTCTCTTGCATATTACTGCTTTTCCCTAAACTTTATTTAATTAAAAATTGCATGCATTGCTGAGTATTGCACTCAACATGCTAGCTTTGCTCTAGCTCTTACTTCCAAATATAAAACCCCCAATTACTGTGTATAAGTTACACAAATGGAACTATAGCTTCCAATCTAGATCATTTATGCTTGTAATACTATAGCATAGGCACTCTAATAGGTTCCAACCTCGAATTTCCAAGATAGATTCACACTTCACTACTTGGAAGAAGCCTCTCCATGTTAGTTACAATTTCATAACATTTTAACCTCTTAATTTCAATCTCTTACCTGCTACATTAGAATCCATGTAATACTAATCATTCTATGATCATAGCTCTACTATACATTATAAATAGTCATGAAATCTATACTTACTAATTTGTATCATTAAGAATACCCATGGAAGATTTCAATTGTTCTGAATACAAGTATAGCATAGTTCTAAATCAGTTATCTAATAGGAAATTTATGTACCCAAAAATTATATTTCTCATTTTTTTATCATAACGGAGCATCCATTTATTTATTTATCAACATTCTTCTTCACCATAATCCTTTTTCCTAACTAAAATACCAATTTCAAAGGACTAGTATTTATATCAACAACATTCAAATGAAAATTGCATCTACATCTACCTTCATGTAATACATAAGTGAATCAAACAACGAACAATCTAACTAGAGTTTTCATGGAGAAAAAAAAATGGGAATCTGACCCCTTCGCCACCCAACCTTAGATCTAAGTTCCTCCAGTTCACCCCCAAGCTTCGATTTCCTACCAGGTTAATAACGACCTCATTGATCCCCTCCATGGGTAGTTTATACCCTCCATTCATGATAATTATTTCCTTTCTATGGTGTCCCTCTTTCGTTGGGTTTTATTTCCCACTGGCCTAGGCTTTTGCCTTAACAACCCACCCTTTTCTCTTGTCGTGCTTTAAGTGGAACCAACTTAGCATCTTTCTTTAGATAAGTCCTTCTAAGGGATTTTATTTACCATCCCTTAGTTTTATCTAGAATTTTTCTAGAATTGTTATATTGAAGGATTTATCCAATCTCATTAACAACGATATCTTCTGGATTTTCCTCTTTTTGGAAATCAATTTCATTCTTGAATTTTTCCTCTCGGTGCCTAAGTTACATCAATCTTATTAATAAAGAAAATACTTATTTACAATAGTTCTTTTTCTAAAGTATCTTAATGGCTTTCCTGACATTCTTATACACATAGATATTTAACAAAAATGAAACAACACTACGTAGTAGAGGGATATTACAACTTACTTAGGGTTAGCTTCTAAAATGTCACATTGTTGAATAAGAGGTTGCACTATGGTAACTTCTTAATCAAGAAGTTGTGCACGAGTTGCCTCTATAATTTCATCTATAGTATACTTAACTCCAAGAAAATCCATCATCATCTATTCATCCACAAAAATTTGTTATGATGGAATATTAATCACAGTTTTGTCTATTATATTAGAAGTTTGATTCTTCTTTCTAAAACGTTTGCATTTCTTCATACCTACCTCGACCTTTTCTTTCCCTTCTGTAATATTCCACTGAAGTTGTAAATTTTTTTTATTTACACTTAATTATGTTAGAAATAATGGTGGAATAGTAATGAGGTACATTGAAATATCTATGTAAATAAATATTTTTATTAAATAAATAAATGGTATTGAAGGCACTTTGGAATGAGACACTTGAAGATGAGATTCTTGCCCAAGATAACTCTTCCATGATAAAGATTCTAGATAAGGTTCTAGATAAGATTTAATGGATAGGAGAGAAAATCCATTAAATCACTTAGCTAGGGAAAGATGCTAAGCTTGGATAAGTGTAAAGCATTGCAAGATATAAAAGCAGTCTTTTACTGAAAGCCTAGGTAAGTGGACGATGAGGACCACAAAACCGGGATTCCGCTAAAGGAAAAATACATCATGTAAGAAAGGTATGAAATACCTAGGAAAGGGATCAGTAGAGGGTTTTGATCTCTCAGAAAGTACTCTCTGCTCGAGGGGAAACGGAGGTACAGTTAATGGTTGGGTGGCTAGTGTGCTCATCAGATGAAAATTCTACAGTGATTCTGGTTAGAAAATTTTGTGCATAATTGTTTATGTGAATAATTCAATGAATACTCTGATGTATGTGGTTATACCTGTATAATTATATCGTGCATTTTAAGAATTTGTAGAAAAAGTGTTATATATTATTTAGGGAAATATTCTGGTAATTATTGCATATGGGATAAATAGCAAGATGGGGAATGATATGGATCTAATATTGGATGATGAATTGGTAGTTATTATATAAAATTATTGAAGAATTATTTCTTAGTGAATTATGTTAATTAATTTAATAGTGATGAAATTTATGGGCTAAATCTTTTTGGTTTTAAAGGATTTTGTATGCCCATTTATGTTAACAGATTCTTTATAAATGCATCTCTGATGGTTGACAATAAATTGGTGAAAAGTGTGTAATAGAGCTTGTAGTAGGGACTATTAAGGAGCACACACCTCTAACTAGTTCGACTGTGTAAGATTGTAACTTGTAGGTAAAAGAAAATGTTAACTAGTGATTTTGAGAGGATCACATAGAAGTGCATAATTTCTGGCATCAAGCATGAGCCTTGATATTTAAATAAGTGAGGTAGGAGTCTATTATTATAATAATAACTGATCCAGAACCTGAGATTGAATTATATATATAAACGAAACAAATGAAAAAGTTGGGTGTTACATGAACCACTAATGTGATCATGTCCGAGAAAAGCACTATTGTCGAGACATTCGAGGAGCAGAAGGAAAAAAGATTCAAAAGATATTGATTGTATTGGAAGGGTAGTGTAAACCAATACCAATGAAGTGAATAAGGCCAAGATTTTAAGCTGATACAACAATATTATAGAGAAAACATAATAAGCAAAAAAAAAATCATAAAGTATAGGAGGAGGATTTCGATGAATCTCTATAATGATCCCTTAAGGCAGAATTAGTAACCGTATTAAAAAGAATATGTAATTTAAGGTTGTAGGAACCATATGAAGGACAATATTACTTTTACATGAGTAGCTATTACTAACGTGTGGTTATTATTACAACCATGTGAAGCACTAGCAAAAAAGCCAAATGAGCAGAAACAAAATTGTAGACAAAACAGAGTGAATCTTTTCCCTTAAGTTATATCTTGCAAGAAATATTCATGCAAGTAATATCCTTCTATTAATTTTTACATCAAAAAAATAAACGAGTATATATCTTGTTACATTAGTTAGTATGTTTGAACTTGTAAATAGAAAAAATGAAACAAAAGAGAATTACAGTGACAAGTCGAGCATAATACATGGGATTCATATAAATAATAGATGACCATATAGTATTTCTTTTTAAAACAAACTGAAATGTCATACATAGTCACCCGTGACCTCATTCTTAGGAAACGATAGAAAACGATGGAAAATATACACTGCTGAAATGAGTATAAAACATTAATAGTCCTAGTGCACATATGGTGAATTAAACAACAAATATTATTTTTCAAATATTTATACAACTATGAGAGAGTTCAAAATTATAACTGGAGAATACACTACATGTTACAATATGGTGGTGAACCGATTTCACTCAACCAATTGGCCATGTCCAAACCCTACAACTAAGGTATGGACTGCATATATGATCAAGCTACACCCTAATTTCGTAATACATGCTCAACATCGAAACCTCAAACCTTGATAGTAGGTAGGGAATCGCATGGAAACTGGGATGGAAGGGACCAACCCATTGCAATGAAAGTGAAGATTATTAGTTTTGAGATAGCTGCATAGAAAGTTTACATACAAAAGTCATGGGGGGGATACCTGTAAGACGAAACAATCAATAAAATTAAGCAAGAAGGATTCTTAAGCGAAAGTTTTGAAAAAAACATAATAACCCCATGTTGAATGCAAGAAGAATTTTACCTATGTTATAAACCCTTTGAAATGAAAAGAGAGGGTTGTCACCTTGAACGCTAGAAAACCATGAAAGAATCTACAGGAATCCAATAAGCCATGATACATAAGAAAATTATATCTGGGTTTTGGATAAAAACACGCTAAGGAGGAAGCAACTATAATCGAGAAAAGTAGTAAGCCTCACCTGTTAAAAGGAGAAGTATAACCGAGAATCCTAGCATATGAACATCATAATATCTCCCACATCGAAATAGGTTTGGGTTTACAAATAATAGTAATGAAACCCCCATCAACCAGAGGTGTGCATCTTGAACTTTAACAAAGAACACATGACCACTAAGTAAAATAAAAAATTTAGAGCTAGAAATAAGAGAGACAATAGGAATTTTGGGGTTACATTCCATGGTAGTAAAATCATAATAAAGCTTATCTAAAAAAGAATAGCTTCTTATGTAGCTGACAAAGTCAGCTCACCTAGAGAATCAAGGAGGGGCGCACCTAAAACTCTCAAACATGTAGTTGTACACTCCTATGGAAATCCTGGGTATGTGACAGTCAATTCCACAGGAAGTAAAAACCCTTAACTTAAATTTTATAACCAGAATGAAGGAAAGCGGAGTGTAGTGTGCAATGGAAATTGCTTCTTTAAGAAATGAAATCCTGAGCACAAACATACCTAGAAGTCATGGAGATGAATCCTTGCCATGACTTGGGCCTTAGTCTATCTTCCAATCTCCAGGAATGTGTGCCATGGTACAAGAAAATAGACCAGACCAAACACAAGTGAATTGACCAGGGCAAATGCAAAAATGACAAATGAAACCAAAAATTGGCAATGAGTTGGGGTTAGGGTTATTGTAGAGAGACCTCCATCATCGATCTATAAGAATCTCATCCCACCGTTTGTGCAGGAGGGCCTAAAAAACCTTGTTGAACTTCACATGGGTAGGCTACACGTGTCTGTGGTGTATTTTTCCACCATTCCAAGACCATGCGTGCCATTTAACACTTTGTAAAGGCATGGCATAGGAGGCCAGTAATACCATAGGAGCGACCCACCTTGGGTATGGTTTCACCATACTAAGAAACACTTTAGCATGAACATTTGTATTAAGCACAATACACTTAAAAATATAAACAACCTATTCCATGGAGAAAATAACTTAAATTACCATCTAGATAGAAAGGAACCATGACATTTTCCTAGCATACAACTCTACAATAAGGTGTTAAACATTATGGTGTGAATGGATTTGTTCATACCAAAGAACCTTATGGAGTACTGTAGAAAAAATGTATACAAGAATGTAATAAATATTAATTTGGATATAAGGTCAATTTTTTATAATATCGCCACCTACCAAAGTGGGTGTGGATTCATCGTAGGTGTGAATAGATTCATCCAGGACCATAGTCTTCACACACAAACATATACACTTTAGGTTTAACTAGATACAGAAACAAGGCAAACTATGAAAAGTTCAAGGGGTGAATTTCGGCCCTACGAATGTCTCCCTCTCTATGACTAATTCATTAATAGTAATATAAAATAAAGAAATAAAAAAGTTATCCATTTAAATGGGGTATCTGACAGATGGTATAAGAGCCCAAGTTCACCATTATGCCATAGAACCACTGTAGAGAGTAAAAAATGACATTGTGTAAATTTGAAAAAGAGCAGTACAAAAAGAAGAACTAATAATTGATTTTGTTGAATTGTAAGGTAGTCACATGACTGACTAAAGTAAAAATTACCAGTGAGGCTCCAGCTATCACTGGAGGTAAAGAATTGTATGAAATGGCAAATGGAGCCACCCCAAAATGTACTCAATTCATGGATGTTATCAGAAATCTTCAACAAGAATAAGCATACCTGAGGAGCAACAATGAGTTCCTATTAAAGGTCAGTGAGGAGCAAGAAAAAATGATCAGGGAGCTGACTGAAAAGTCTAGCCATAAAACTGGGGAACTTGAAAAATTAAAAGGAAATAAAATGGGCACAGAATCAAAGAAAACTAAAAGTGGGGGGGAACCTGATAGCACATACCCAAGAGCATAAAAAAAGCAGATACAGTTACAAGGGGAATTTAGAAAAATTAAGCCCCTACTTTTGATGGGCAAAAAGAGGAGGATGTCAAGGCATGGCTGCTTAATATGAAAAATTGTTTTCAAGTCTATGAATATGAGAGCATCTTAAAGGCTATATTGGCCATCTATCAACCGTAAGGGAAAGCTACCCTCTAGTGGGAAGAAGATAAAAGTGTGCATCTTATGGATGAAAAGACAGTATCATGGGATGAATTTTAGAAGAATTTAAAAAACTTCTATTTAAATGAACATTATTGTGATGATCATGAAAAGGCGTTCCATGTGTTAAGGTTGGGAGAGTTAAACATGGACAAATTTATGGCAAAGTTTACTAATTTTTTGTGGTTGGTTCCCTATATTAAATAAGAAAAATCCAAAGTACAATAGTTTGTTAATTATTTACCTACTATCTACAAATAATGGATTAAGTTTGACAATCCTAAGACAATGGATGTAGTGAAGAAGGAAAGGTTGTGTTACCAACAATTTAAGAATAAGGGAGAAGTATCTATGTTTTGGCAAAATAATAACATAGCTAAACCTATAATTGGAATGAAACAACAAAAACCTAGTTATCTTTAGAACTTTGGAAAGGACCATCAACAGAAAAATTCCAACAATGGGAACGTGAATCAATCATCACAAACTCAAGTCGAATCAAAGCCTATGGATTTGAACAAAAAAAATATTAGTGGGGTTAAATAAAAAGAACCATTGAAGTGTTGGGGGTGTGGGGAACCTCATTTATTGAGGGATTGTCCACATAATCACATATCCATTGAGAATATACAAGTTGTCCATCAAGCCACCACAATAAATGATATTGCCAAAAATAACCCCAAAATAAGCGCAACCTTGGAGGATAGGAAAGTGGAACATAAACAAACAATGATTTAAATTGAAGGTACTATTTTTGACCAACCTATTTCTCTTTTAAATTATCTAGGGGCTAGTTTAAGTTACATTTGACAATAGGTGGAAGAAAAATGAGAACTTAAAATTGAAAAATATAAGACTTTTGGGCTAGTACAATTAGCAATTGACACCAATAGAAGGGTAACCGACCAAGTAAAACAATGTTATCTTGACATAAAGAGGTATTCTACAATAGTAAATTTAAATGTACTCCCCGTAGGATCATATGATGTACTAATAGTCATGGACTAGTTCGAAAAGCATGGGGCCATTTTAAATTGTTTAAAACAAATAGTGAGATGTGTGAATCAGTAAGGACAAACTCAAATAATTCAAGGCATACCAAAACCCATATTAGTTAGATAAAATTTAGCCTTACAAATGAAAAACACTGCAAGGAATCGGTGTCAATTATTTATGGTTCACATAGAAACAAGTAACCAACAAGGAGAAGAATCAAAATTAGATACCCTGCCAATTATTAAGTAGTTTCGTGATGTCTTTCCAAAGTAAATTCCAGGTTTACCCCCTTGCAGAGACATATATTTTTCCATTTATTTGGTACCCGCTAAAGACCAAGTGTCTAAGGCTCCTTACTAAATGAGTCCACGTGAATTATTAGAACTTAAAATGCAGCTACATTTATTGTTGGACAAACGATATATTAGGCCTAGTGTGTCACCATGGGGGGCTCCTATGTTCTTTGTCAGAAATAAGGATGGAGCATTTATAATGTGCATCAATTATCGACAACTAAACAAGTTAACTATTAAAAATAAGTATCCATTTCTCCGTACTGATGAAAGATCTATTTTATCAAGTAAGAGGGGCAGCCATTTTTTTTAAATTGACTTAAGGACAAGATATCATCAATTGAGAATTAAAAATGAGGACATTCATAAGATAACTTTTAGGACCAAATATGGAAACTATGGTTTTGTACTGTCATCATTTGGCCTTGCTAATGCCCCATCAACCTTTATGTGCCTGATGAACAATACAGTTAGGAAATATTTGGATACACTTTTGTTGATATTTATAGATGACATCGTCATCTATTCCAAAGATCGAGGAACATAAGGAACACTTAAAAATGGTGCTACAAACTCTAAGGAAACATCAAGTATATGCAAATTTTATTAAATGTGATTTCTACAAAAACAAAATACAATACTTGGGCCATATCATTTCTAAGGAAGGCCTAGCAGTGGATCCTCAAAAGGTTATGGTCATGGTGAAGTCGACCATACCAAATGATGCATATTTTTTCCATTCATTTATGGGAATCACGGGATACTATTGAATATTTATAGAGGGATTCCCAAATCTAGAATATCCTATCACCTCCTTACATAAAAGGGGAGTAAAATTTAAGTGGACTACCGAATGTCATGAGATTTTTGATAAGTTGAAACATCTACTAACAGTAGCTCCTATCCTAAAACTTTCATATCCAAATAAAGAATTTATTGTTTGTATCAATGCTTGTATGGAGGGGTTAAGGGCAGTTTTATTGCGAGATAATTATGTGATAGCTTACGAATCCAGAAAGTTGAAAATACATTAAAATAATTATGTTGTATACAATTTGGAGCTAGTTGTTGTCATACATGCCTTAAAGATATTGAGGCATTATTTGTTAGGAAAGAAATTAAGTTTTCTAATCGATCATATCATAATGATTTGATTAATCTGAAAGACATTCACATTTGTAATATGGATCACAATATTCTTAGATCTAACACTAAAATAAATTTTCATCCGACCTGGTCCCAATGCTAAGTAAGCTAGGTGGATGAATTTCTTAGTGAATTTGACTTTGACATTAGACAGATAAAAGGGAAAGAAAACAAGATAGCATATGATTTGAGTAGACAAGCTTACACATTAAATGAAGTGTTTGTTAGCATTGTTAATACGTATTTGGTTGATCAAATTCAAAATTCCATAACTAGCAACCCAAACTACTTGGAAATTCAACAAAAATTAGAGTACACTAACATTCCTCGCTATGCTGAAAATTCTAAAAAACTGCTTATTTATAGGAAATGATTGTATGTTCCCAATTTACATGCCTTGAAACATATGATACTTGATTAATATCATAAGAAACATTATGGAGGACATCCTGGGTACCAAAATATGATCACAATATTAAGGAATAACTTCTTTTGGCTAAGTATGAAGAAAGAGGTGGCTGAATATTTATCAAAATGCTTAGAGTGTCAACGAATAAAGGTTGAACATCAACACCCTATCGGGCTTTTGAATACACTACCTATCCCTAAGTGGAAGTGGGAGATAATTTCTTTAGATTTCATCACCAGACTACTAAGGACCAAGAGGCAGCATGATTCCATCATGGTGGTGGTGGATACCTTAAGTAAGGCAGTTCATTTCATACCAGTACAATTTAATTATGGTACAACACAAATTTCTAATATATTCATGAAGGATCTTTTTTCGTTTACATGGAGCACACAAGATGATATTGTTAGACAGGGACCCCAAATTCAGCTCAAAATTTTGTAAGGCCCTATTTGGGGGCATGGGAACCCAATTAAACTTCAACACAACATATCATCCTCAAACGGATGGACAAACTAAGAGAAAAAACCAGATTTTGGAAGATATGTTGAGAATGTATGTCATAGATAAACCCACCAAATGGGAGGATTTTCTGTATTTGGTAGAATCCAATTACAATAAAAAAGATCAAACATCAATAAAAATGAGCCCTTTTGAAGCCATGTATGGAAAAAATTTCCATACAACTATCTGTTGGAGTCAAGTGGAGGATAGATTGATACTCGGGCTGAACGCCTTGAAGGAAATGGAGAAGATCATGCAGAGGATTCCGTAGAACATTAAAACTGCATAGAGCAGACATAAAAATTATGCGGACAAGAAAATAATGCACACAAAGTTCAAAATTGGATATCATGTTTATTTGAGGGTGAAACCAAGGAAAAGTACATTAAGAACGGAAACTTGTCCAAAATTGGCAACATGGTTTTGTAGAACATTTGAAATTCTGGACATAATTGGACTTGTAGCTTATCAATTAGCATTATCCAGTCACATTAAAGTTCATAATGTTTTTCATGTGTCTATACTTAAGAAATATGTAAATGATAGTTCTCACATTGTTGATTGGAAAATGCTACAGGTGGAACCCAAATGACACTTTCTAGAAGAACATATTTGTATCCTAGAACAGAAAGAGATCTAGCTATGGAATCGAGTCATCGTTTGGGTTAAAGTGCAATGGAACCATTTTACTGCAGAAGAGGCTACATGGGAGTGGGATGATGAAATGTAGAAAAATTATCCAGCACTGTTTTAGAAGGAAGTTACTGAAAAATCAA
>APFE031017338.1:7365-44465 GCA_000404065.3 Pinus taeda
AGGTAAGATCGAAAACATTTGAATTCTCATAGAATGATGTTTATCTAGAGAAGGATAGCTCTTGTTTGGTTTGTTTGTCATTAGAGAGTCTTAGACTCCTAGGAAGGTTGGATTTGTCCGCAAATATAACTCATTCCGTGTGACAATTCCCCTGAACATGAGTTTTGTTTGCCCTGAAGACATCTCCTGCTAAAAAATCCTAAAAATAGCTCTTTTTCCATTGGCGTGGTTCCATAGTGCAGCCCTCGCGCCAAGGGGGCAAATCCTCCAAAGAGGGCGTGCTAGTTGGCACTCTGTCATAGAGTCGCACCCGTGCCAACCATAATTAGAGGTGTTTTTTAACAAACAAACGGTGGAAGTTTCGTTCTAACAAATTCCTGGACTGCTATCTATCTTGAGTTGGGTGGTTCAGCTACGGATTTCCATAGAGAGGAAGTGGTTTGCCACCTCTCATGGAAGCTTCCTTGATGAAATGGCCAATCCCATGATTAGTGTGGATGATCCCAACTCCCCTTCCTCCATCTATAAAAGCTTGTCCATTTTCCTTGGCAAGCTAGTTCTAGAGATTGAGAATTGTCAAGTTTCCAAGAGCTTCATGCTGCAAGAGCCTTCTTCATTCCCATAAGGCCAAATCCAAGTGAGGAGATTATTGCCCAATAACCAAAGAGAGAGGCTTGTTCCTACTCCCAACAAGCTTTGCAAGACATGTGCTACTGATCACCCAGCCAAAGGAGGATCTGACATCAGAACTATGGTTGTATGCTTCTTTGTTTATCATTAATAAACGACTATTGTTATGGTCCCACTCTTATTGTTATTTGTGATAATGATGAGTTATATCCTTTATGATTGATATATAGTTGCATATGCCGGATTTTATGTTTGTGTTTGTGTCTTTCTTTGTGTGTGCAGGTGTCCATTCAAGGAGATCGTGGGGATCGTGATCTGCCGGAGCAAAGGAACAGGAGCATCACCTCTTCTACAAGCACTAGCATTGGAATCCAGGTAGGCCCTCATCATTGGTCTTTAATTTTCAATTAGGAGCTTGCGCTTTAGCGTTGTATGATTGTTGCTAGACCCGATCTGGGCTAGTAGGGATTGCCTCTATCCACAGAGGGGATTTACCTCCTCAACAATTTGGCGACTTCATTGAGGAATTCAAATTTGTCACCGTCCCTTTTACCCCTCTCCCGCATCTTGGAGGACACATTATGGGACCTATGAGAAGTGACATGACCTACAAACACTTGCATTGCATTCCCCTGAACTTGAACTTCATTTTCTCTGAAGACATCTCCTGCTAAAAACCCCTAAAAATAGCGCTTTTTCCATTGGCGCGGTTCCATAGTGTAGCCCTCGTGCCAATGGGGAAAATCCTCCAAAGAGGACGCACCAGTTGGCGCTTTGTCACAGAGTCGCACTCGTGCCAACCATAATCAGTGGTGTTTTTTAACAAACAAATAGCGGAAGATTCATCCTAACAAATTCCTAGATTGAATCTATCTTGAGTTGGGTGGTTTGGCTTCGGATCTCCATAGAGAGGAAGTGGTTTGCCACCTCTCATGGAAGCTTCTTTAGTGATAAAGCCAATCCCATGAATATTATGGATGATCCAAACTCCCCTTCCTCCATCTATAAAAGCTTGTCCATTTTCCTTGACAAGCTAGTTCCAGAGATTGAGAATTGTCAAGTTTCCAAGAGCTTCATGCTGCAAGAGCCTTCTTCATTCCCATAAGGCCAAATACAAGTGAGGAGATTCTTGCCCAATAACCAAAGAGAGAGGGGCTTGTTCCTACTCCCAACAAGCTTTGCAAGACATGTGCTACTGATCACCCAGCCAAAGGAGGATCTAACGTCAGAACTATGGTTGTATTCTTCTTTGTTTATCATTAATAAACGACTATTGTTATGGTTCCACTCTTATTGTTATTTGTAATAATGATGAGTTATATCCATTCTTATTGATATATAGTTGCATATGCTGGATTTTATATTTGTGTTTGTGTCGTTCTTTGTGTGTGCATGTTTCCATTCATGGAGATCATGGGGATCGTGATCTGCCGGAGCAAAGGAATGGGAGCGTCACCTCTTCTACAAGCACTAGTGTTGGAATCTAGGTAGGCCCTCACCATTGGTCTTTAATTTGCAATTAGGAACTTGCGTGGTAGCATTGTAAGATTGTTGCTAGACCCGGTCTGGGCTAGTAGGGATCGCCTCTATCCACAGAGGGGATTTACCTCCTCAACAATTTCGAATTTTAGATCAGGAGCGGTTGAGTTTTGAGCTGGTGGAATTTGAATTTGCAGCAATGTTTTCTTGGTGTCAAAGTTGAAATGTCTTTCAACGGATTGTGAATGGAGTATGCCCTTGAAGGCAACTCAAACTATATTGCATAGAAGGATAGGATGGAGGCGGCGTTAGATGATAATGGGTTGAAGGAGTTCATAGATGTGGATGTCCCAAGACCTACTAATGTTGCTCAAGTTGCGGATTGGTAAAAGAACACAACAAAGTGTTGAAGGATTCTGTTGGAGGGCGTGAGGGATCACATTGTGTCCAGCCTTCATGGAAAGGATACTCCATACTTGATGTGGAAAGCGTTGACAGATCTATTCCAAAGCAAGAGCGATCAGAGGAAGTTGGCACTCAAGGATAAACTTAGAAACATAAAGTGTGAGAAAGGCGACAGTATGCCCAAGTATCTCACGAAGTTCACCCAATGTCGGGATGAGCTGGGAAGTGTGGGGGTGACTTTTGATGATGAGAACTTGGTGAGCTTGGCTCTACTTGGTCTTCCGAAGAGTTAGCATTACTATCAGGACTCTGTCAATGGTCGGGAGAAATTGCCAGGATGGGAGAGACTTTGGTCGTATCTTGTGCAAGCGGAGATCAGGCGGAATACTAGGGACAGATCTTCATCAAAGGCACCTGATGAAAAATTGCATTTTGGCTCCCAAATCAAAGAAGGGGAAGAAAAAGAAAGCTTCTCATTCTGGTGCGAAAGGCAAGAAGCAGGACATGTCCAAGGTGAAGTGCTTTCACTGTCACCAGCACAGACACTGTGCCACGAATTGTCTGCAGAAGAAGAAAAATAAGCAAGCTGCTGGATCTACAGTGGGAGAGGCCTTAGCCTCGTAGTTTGAGATGGATTTTTCACTGATCGCATGCTTGGTATCAAGTGTGATGGGATCAGTATAGTTCTTGGATAGTGGTGCGGCTTTTCACATGATAGGAGATCGAGATTTGTTTTCTGATCTGGATGAGAAAGATCTTGGAGTGCACATCGAGATGGGTGATGATGGTAGATACAGTGCAACTGGTATCGGTACCATTTCCTTTGAGAGGGCGTCTGGTAAACCCTTCGTATTGAAGGAAGTGATGCATGTTCCAGGATTAAAGAAGAATCTTATCTCTGTGGCAATGTTAGAAGACAAGGGATATGATGTTGTTTTCGGTGAGGGAAAGGCTTTCCTGCTCAGTAAGACAGCTAGAGAAACCCGACAGATAGGGGTTCGAGTCAAGAACCTTTATCAGTTGCATGTAGATGGCTGCTCAACAATGACATGCAAGGTAGAAGGAGTGGTGAGCCGAGATGATGACGAGCTGTGGCACCAGATATTCGACCACCTTCACCATGGATCCTTGAATATACTGCAACAGATCTCTATTGGGCTTCCTAAAGGCACTCTTGCACAGTCAGATCAGTGCAAGGGGTGTATTTTGGGAAATTTTGTGAAAGCCACCTTTCACGAGATGGATAGTCGTGCCACGACGATCCTTGAGAGAATTCACACAGACGTGTGTGGACCTTTCTCAGTTGCTTCGACAGCAAAGTAGAGGTACTATGTGATCTTTGTTGATGATTTCTCCCGAAAGTGCTGGATCTTCTTCATGCAGAAGAAGAGCGAGACATACTCAAAGTTCTGTGAGTTCAAAGCACTGTTCGAGAAGGAATCGGGGAAGAAGGTGAAGGCTCTTAGGACCAAAAATGGTGGTGAATTCATCTCTGGCAAGTTCAAGGACTTTTGCAGCACAGAAGGGATTCGAAGAGAGCTCATAGCTCCCCATAACCCACAGCAGAACAGGGTTGCTGAGCGGAAGAACAGAACGATCGTGGGTGTTGCACGGGCGATGTTGCATGATCAGGGCCTACCCTTTCACTTGTGGGCGGAGGCATGCAATACTGCAGTATATGTGTAGAACCATTGTCCTCACAAGATACTTGGAATGAGTACACCTGAGGAGGCTTATTCTGGTAAGAGGTTTGATATTTCCCATTTGAGGATTTTTGGTTCTCATGTTTACATGCATGTGACGAAGGATGCTAGGAAGAAGCTGGAGCCGACCGCAGAGGTTGGGATATTTGTGGGGTACACTGATACGCCCCACAACTATCATGTGTATTTGCCAGACATTCGCAAGATTGTTGTGCGATGGGATATCAAATTTCAGGAGGAGAAAGCCATGAAGTGTTCGCTTGAGAGGGAGCCACACTTGCATGCAAATGAGGAGCTATTAGTTCCTAAGGATCAGCATCAGGATGTGCATCAGCCACAATATGAGGTTCATGGAGTGGAAGAGACAACTCATGTAGCACCAACCATCAGAGGGCGAAAGCACACTACAGAAGTTGAGCGACTGGCTCAAGATGCAGAGAAGTTTGTAAGACCACCTACAGCACAGCGCAAATAAAGACAGTCACCTGATCGGTACACTGGATACATGGCTCTTGTGAGCAAATGTGTCGTGACTGAGCCATCCTCTTTCAAGGAAGCTGTGGAGGATCCCGCATGGGTAGATGCCATGGCGGAAGAGTATGATTCAATTGTTAGAAACAGTGCATGGGAGATTGTCCCAAGACCAGAGGGGAAATCATTGGTGGGTTCGAGATGGATCTACAAAGTGAAGCAGGTAGCTAACGAGAGTGTGGAGAAGTACAAGGCAAGATTTTTTGCCCGAGGCTTCTCGCAGATAGAGGGGATCGATTATGAGGAGACCTTTGCACCTGTTGCAAGGTATTCTTCCATACGGACGATTCTTGCTCTCTCAGCGTAGATGGGGTGGCACATCTATCAGATGGATGTGAAGACTGCATTCCTCAACGGAGTCATTGAGGAGGAGGTGTACATAGAGCAGCCCGAAGGTTTCGAGATCTTCAATAGCGAGTCACATGTGTGCAGGCTGAAGAGAGCACTATATGGGTTGAAACAAGCACCTCGTGCTTGGTACACATGGATAGATAGTTATTTCACCGGACTTGGATTCTCCAAGAGTGAGGCGGATCCTAACCTATACCAGATTGTGGTGGAGGGTAAGTTGCTAATCGTTGTACTTTATGTAGATGATTTGATTTTGACGGGAGATGAGTTGTTGATACTTTCATGCAAGGAGGATCTTGCTAGAGAGTTTGAGATGAAAGACTTGGGCCTCCTTCATTATTTCCTGGGATTGGAAATTTGGCAGCGCAGTGTTGGACTATTTGTTTCTTAGGGTAAGTATGCCCGGGAGATACTGGAGAAGTTCAACATGCATGGTTGCAAGCCTGTTGATACTCCTCTTCCTGGAGGTTGGAGGAAGGAGGATGCTACTTCAGCGGAGGTAGTGGATGCCATTGTTTATCGATAGTTGGTGGGTTTGGTTATGTATCTGGTCAATACACAACCCGAGTATATGCTATGCTATTAACCATCTTTCACAAGCTATGGTTAAGCCAACCAAGCTCTTCTGGAAGGCAGACAACCATGTATTTCGTTATCTCAGAGGCACATCGAGATATGGATTGTGGTACAGACAGGAGGATGAGGTGAAGCTATGTGGCTTCACAGATGCAGATTGGGCAGGGAGCCCAACGGACAGAAAGAGCACATCTGGAGGGATATTCAGTATCAGGTCGACAACAATTTCTTGGTACAGCAGGAAGCAGAGATCCGTGGCACTCAGTTCAGTAGAGCCTGAGTATATGGCAGCAAGTTTGGCTACATGCGAGGCTATATGGATGAGGAAGATCCTGGTCGGGTTGTTCGGGTCACACTTGGAGCCTACTGTGATTTACTGTGATAACTAGAGCTGCATTAAACTCTCAGATAATCCAGTATTTCATGATAGATCCAAGCACATCGACATCAGGTACCATCATATCAGAGATTGTGTGCAGCGGAGAATCATGTTACTTTCATATATTCCCACGGAGGATCGGGATGTTGATATCTTGACAAAGGCGCTCACCAGGAGCATATTCGAATACCACAGAGACAAGATAGGGGTTGCAGATAATCCATATCTTTTTGAGAGGGAGTGTTGAAAATGCAACAAGATGATGGAGCTTAGTGAAAAGAAGTCGCCTTCACTAAGTGGGCCCGCAAGCTATTTTTGGCGCAAAGTCTATTTTTAGGCTATGTCTATTTTTAGACATATGGATCATGGTATATGAGTTGCAGGATGCTATTTGTGGATGATTATTCATGTTGGTAAAAATAGATGGACCTCTATTATTAGACATATGGGCGGAGTCTATTTTTAGACTACCAGGCTAAAAATAGAACAGTCGAATATTATTAGCTCTTAATAATATTTGGACTATAAACATTATCTTATTCTCTTGGAGCACTTCAGTTCGAGCTACAGATGTGGCACATGCAACTGCCAGAAGGAAATACACTTTTCTTATGGGTTACTTGAGCTATTGCATGGACTTCAGTTAGAACTAAAGTGATTGAGTTTGATGGAGTTGAATGAGGAGTTGATGGAGTTGTGTTCATTTTGACTTAGTTGAACTAGCTGTATTTAGTCTAACTAAAAAATACACTAGTGATGAGTGGTGTGAATTAGTTATTAATTAACTCACTAATTATTAACTCATGAATCAACTGAGGAATACATCAGTTAACTCAGTGCGTGGACAGTTCAGTGGAGACAAGTGTTAGAGATGAGTGAAAGGGCAAGATAGTTGTCAGTTGTGACTATAGTTGTGCATGTGATTTGCACAATCAGTGGATTGAGATTGCCAATGAGGATTGCGTAGTGTTACACAAGGGAAATATGAGTTTGGATCATCCAATTCTTATCTATTCTCATGCAGGATTGCGCAGTGGAGGCAGGCAAGCAGCGGAGGAGATTTGAACTTGTGATTGATTCAGATCTGAGCTACTTTGTGTGTAACAGGTGGAGATAGTACTGAGTACTTGCGAGGATTATTGTACTATGTATTGTTACATGTTCTCAATCAATATAATATACAGATAGTTGGGGGTTTTCAGCTGTATTCTTTCCCCGTGATATACTGTGTTGATATGTGTGATTGATGTTTCAATGTGTGCATGCGATTGTTTCTTAATCCCACAAAATTTATGATCAACGTAGAGGAGGTTATGTATTATGCATGCATTCCGCAAATAGTGTATAATCAGGATAATCTCTGTAAATAAGTGTCATATTATTCAAAAATTTTACACACATGGACCCAGACCATACCAATAGGGGATGCAAGGGACATCCCAGACCTATTACAACCCCTATCAAGCCACTTCCATGCCTTCTTGGGGTCCCCTTGCTCATCCTTCCTAGTCCACACCCCCTCCTTGGTCATATCCTCCTCAATATCTTGCTCAACTAGCTACTCATCCATTTCACCCCTATTGTCAGCCACAACCTCAGTGGAATGCACCTCATCAGGGGTGGAGGCCCCAGTACAACTCTCCTCCCACTCCTTTGCCTCCACCACCTGCTCAATCGCAACCATTACCTCCTGCTCCACCAAGGCAACCCCAAATACCTGCTCAACCGAACTCGAACCCGAGTAACAGATAGGCCGAGCAAGTATATAGTGGGGAACCACCATTTCCAAACCCGCACATTGGAGTAGCTCAACCCAATTGCAAAGCTAAGGTACAATACTTTTAGACAACTCATCTTGAGCTCAATGATATTCACCATAGCTCAGGAAAAGTATTGAAAAAAAATATTATATTGATATCATTGAAGGACCACATCCAACAGAAGAAGATGCAAAAGAGAAGATCAAAGAACCATTGGTTGCACTTGATAAAGAAAAGACAACAGAATCAGAGATCAAGAGAGCTTCCTCATGGCTACCATCAAATCCTCCATGTATTCAAAAGAAGAATCAGCAAAAAGAAGAAGATATGAAGGTCATGGTAGAAAAAGACATGAAAAATGATTCAGATCAATAGAAAGGCCAAGGACATCACAACTATATTGAGATATGATTCCACATGGTCACTAAGGTGCAGCATCACTCTCTTCCTCAACTATGCTTGATCCCTTCAAAGTCAAATCATTTGGTCTCTGAAACCCAGATGCCTATCAAAGCATGCATTTCAAGCCTCCACATCATTTTTTCTATCATTTTGATGTGCACATGGCTCTATTGGAAGTATTCTTATACTTGAAAAGGATTTTGTTTTTCAAGTAGGGTAGGGTAGAGAAAAATAAAAATAAAAGAAAAATAAAAATAAAAAACTAAGGTGAAAACCTCCTTGGAGGTGCCTCAGATTGGATCATTGATTGAAAACCTCCATGAGGTGATCAATAGGTTAGAAATAAGAGAAAATAAAAAGGGAATAAGATCCCTGGGTGAAAATCTCCCTTGGAGGCACCCAGGGTAGGAAATTAGGGTGAAAACCTCCATGAGGCGCCCTAGTTGTTTTCAAAAAAAAGAGAAAAAGAAAAATGAATTTCCAGTTGTATTGCAGGTTTGCACAACTTCAGGAAGCAACAGTAGGTTCCAAGAAAGCTTTGAAACCAATAACAGCACCTATCCTACCTTCCCTCACCCTTCTTCATCATTCTTGACATCCTTTCCACCTCACTATGCTTCTTTTCTGAAAACTGTGTTTTCTACAGGAGGATCCTGTAGAAATTACAGAGAGCTAGAAATGGACTTCAAAATCAGTTTGAAGAACAGGGAAGCTTCATAAATGGTTTACAAATCCTCCTACAGTCTTTAAACCCCTCTTCCATCATTTCCATGCCTGCATCACACCCCAAGCTCATTTTTCTTACTGTCCAAAAAAAACTGCAAAATGCTCTGATACAAAAATACATAGAGCAAAAATTTGTTTTTTCCCTAACTTGAAAACTGTGCATCCATTTAAAAAACTATTTAATGGGGAGTTGTATAGGGATGATGGAAAAATGCCCAAATAATTTCAACCAATTCTAGTGCACGATTTCCAAGAAATCAGCCTTCATCACCTTCAACCATTTTTGCATTTTCTCCATATCTGTGCATCCATTTAAAAACCTGTTTCATGGGGAGATGCATATGGGTGATAGTAACCTGCCCAAGTGATTTCAGCTAATTCTAGTGCACATTTTCCAAGAAATTGACCTCTGTCACCTTCAGCTATTTTTAGTTTTTCTTGAAATCCGTGCATCCATTGACCGCAATTTTGGTATGGGAGGTGTATAATGATGATAGAAACATGCTCAAAAAATTTCAGGTCAATCTAGTCTATCGTTTGGGAGCTATGGACAAAACAAGTCATTGTCCTACAAAAATCTATCATCAGCAGCATGAGGGTGCAAATCTGAAGGTTGAAATAGACTTTTGTAGCTTAGATCTAGCCAGAGGATACCTGCACAAGAAAAATAGCCACACATCATATAGCAAAAAGCATATAGCAGAAGGGATACAGGCATGCAGTAGTTGAATATGAGCATGCAGCAGCAAAAGAACCAAGTAGCACGTACATTTCGACTTAAAGGTAAGTGTCTAAACCAATTCCTCTATTTGCATCTGTATGATTCGAAACTTCATAAATGGATGAAATGGTTGGATTAAGCCAGAAAAGTGGCTAGTTAACTGGACACCCTTAGCTAGCTCAATTGCACTCATCTGGAGATCACACAGCACATGTGTATAGTCAACTCACGGGAAATTTAAAAAACAGGTAGTGGCAGATGTTTTGAGCTCCAGCACAAATGATGTCAAGTGATTAACAGGAAGAAAACATTAATTTTAATAATAACACTACAGTGGGGATCAATAGTCTGCATGGGGCCAACATACACTTGGCCAGCTCACCTTCCATCACCGTAAGTCTCCATAAACAGCCGTAAGAACTCATCCTTGAAATACTCTCACCACCTTTGTTTCCATTTTACCATCGTCCCTGAAGCTGCAGCAAGCTCTATAGCACCTCCATAGCAGTGAACTAGTCATTCTCTGCCATTTTTCAAAACCCTCCTGCTTATCGGCATTGTACAGGAAGTTGTAATAGTTCTACAAGAGCAGGAACACCGTCTACAAGAAGATTTCTATAGTAAGGGTAGAGAGCAGCTTTGCAGAAGAAAAATCCGAGATTTTTGTCAAATTTCAAGCCTGAAATGAGGTAGGCTCAGGAAACTGCTCTACATATGATATATTTATATAAGGTGGAGGATTAAAAACACAACAGTGGATTGAAAAAAGAGAGTGAAGCTTAAAAGTTTGCCTGCATATTTTCCCTGAGTCTTACACAGTTCTCTGTTTTCATATCTACCTACTCTCTGAAAAGAACCTGTGTTATTTATCCTCTGTTCTGTCAAAAAAAAATTCCTTTTCAAAAGCAGAGAGTCAAATTCAGGATAAAAGTAGTTTAAAACAAAGGGAAATATTTCAATTTGATGTTGTAAGGAGAAGCACATGGGAAATTCCTTATTTGGTTTCAGAAAAAGACAAAAATTTAGTTATCCCTCTGTTTTCAGTTCTGCCTGCTTTCTCACCTTAGCATTTTGTTTAAAAAAAAAAACACTCAACACCACATGGAGGACAAGCTAAAGGAATTAAGAGGAGAGTTGGTCATGGTAAGGCACATAGAGAGTAGTAAAAGAGCCCAGCTACAGGAAGAAAATGAACTGTTGAAAAAGAACTTACAACAGTAGGAAATTTATAAGGGGGATAGGTTGTCCATCTTGGGAGGGTAGCAACAGTAAGAAGGTCCCCTAGTAGACAATGAAGCAACAGAGAAACAGCAGCAAGAGGGAGAGCCACAAGTTGATGTTGAAATGCTAATGAAACTACTACAAGAAAAAGAGTCTCAGGCAGCAGATGAATTGTAGATTTTAAAACAGCAATTACAGGAAAAAGAAGCCCAAATGGCTTGCATGGCCAGCTGGGCAATAGGAGCCTTGCAATGTAGAAGAAAACCAGCAGTGAAGAGGAGGAGAAAACTGAAGAACTTGAGAAGAATAGTAATGAGGAAGCACTAGACATTCAAACAGAAGAAAAAAGAAAAGAGAAAAACGCAGGCCTCCATGTATTTCAAGGCCAGGAAAAGCACAAGAATTCAAACAAGCAGAATAGGAGGAGCAGTGAAAGGACATGGACAAGAAGGCAGAATTTTATGGCACACGTGAGTAGACCACATCAAAATCTTGGGATGATAGGGAGGCCACCAAGGCCATCAAAGATGAAGAGATAGATTAGTTGCTCAGAGGATGAGCAACACCTTCAATAGGGAGTGATGATGAGCCCCAGAAATGGGTAATTATATGGGTTCATTTTGACTCTTAATTCGACTTAATCCACCATTTTCATTAGTTTATTACATTTTTTTTATTATATTTATGCTAATAGAGTGAATTATGTTAGTAATTATGCCAAAAAGTCAAATGTGTGCTTTATGCAGATTTTTGGTCAATTTTGAGACAAAATCAAAGGTTTAATGAGCATTTGGTAGCCAAATTCATGGAAGAACAAGGGAGAGTATTTGTAGGAGGGTGTCCCCTTCATTTATGAGTCCTTACCTCAAATTCTCCATCAAAAACTCAGGGCACAAAGCCAAGGGTCAGCCGAGCAAGTCAAGTAGGACTGTTGTTATCTTCAGTTCCCGGAAGCCGAGTTCCTTGATTTTAGGAGGACTGTTGGAGGTCCCCATTTGTATAAATAAGAAAGCTTAGGGCCTCAGTTTTGTTAGTCAAATTTTAGTTAGATGTTAGCCAATGAAGAGTTTATTTTCACACTTTAATGCAACCCTGTATCAGTGCATTTTCAAGTTCTTCTTGCAGACAGTTTTTGTGATGTAATGGTTATTCTTTGATTAATGAAGATGAATCTCAATTTGCACCAGATCTGAGCTTTTTTAGGAGGCTATAGCTCTTGGGGTTGGGCCCAACCCAAGTGCCAGTACCTCCTTTGTGTACTTTTATGTGTTTTCTTGCATTCATAGAATAATTTCTATTATTTAGGTTAGAATCTTGCTTTGTTACTTAGGTTGTTTTTGATGACCAAGATAGTTTTTCATGCTTCAAGTTGATTTGATAGTTTGGTAACAGAAAACATCCACAAAGAGGCTATCAAGCAGTCCTTGATCTCATTTCTCCCTCCTTGGGACCATGAACTGAGACCAAGGCACACTTTTTGCCACAAAAACACTATTTTTGCCTTCCAACGCACTTGCTAGTGTTAGATTTTAAGTTGGAAAAGTTGATATCAGTTGTGTTTTTATGTTTAGATATATTCTTGCTCAGTTTCCATATCTTTCCTGCGTGATTTCCTGTCTATAAAAATTTTTTCATCATGTTTCTAGTTTTTAGGTCAGATTAGGTCAAAATAGATAAATCTCTAGCTTTTTTAGTTTTGCTTGGATCAGTTTTGAATAGAAGTGTGCAGAACATCTGTAAGACACTCCAACCTATCCTTCCTTCCTCATGCAACATGTTCCAGCCTCTTTCTCAAGGTTTTCTTCACTCATCTTCCACACTTTCCCAAACAACCCTAATTTCTACGTTTTTATGCAAAATCACTCCCTTCACCTTTGAACAAATCTAACCATCTTCTCCACTCCAGAGCTTCATCTAATAGATTCTAGACCCCTTAATATACTTATCCATCTTTCATTTCCACTTTCCCACCGTTTTTCCACTATCAACCTTCTAAAAACCATTTTCAGCCTGTGCCTGTAGATCCCCTGCAGACTTCCTGTAGAAGTTCACGCGAGCAATTTTTCGAGATTTGATTGCTTTGGAATGCTCTAGAAGAGTACTAGGGACCGCTTAGGCCATCTTCTCACCTTCCCAACCTCCTGCAAGAGCCCACTCCATTTCCTTTTTCCAATAAACCTATGCATAGTCAAAAAATAGTTAAAGCACATGCATAATAATTCTGCAAAATCACTCAAAAATACAAAAAGATGATTTTTCCATATTTTCCTTTAGAAGTAGCTTAACCACATGTACCTTTTTAAGAGTCAATGGCATCCATTCTAGCATCTTTCTTCTCTTTTCTTGCACAAGTATGTTTAGTCGATAAAACTAGGGTTTGCTAGGGTTTGCATTTCATTTCAGCTTTCATCTTCTTTCTGCAAGTAGACTAGCCTATCTTGAGTTAACTTTCATCCATCACAATTAAAAGTTTCTTCTAAGAACTCATAGAAGTTGGCTTAAGCTCCTAGCGAACTTGTGCCAACTGATCAAGTGATAGCCTGCAGTAAGAGCTAGTACTTGTGCATATAGCACCGTCACTTCCAAGTTTGTTACAAACTACAGGGTTGATAAAAGTAAAGTAGAGAGTCCCAGGAGTTGCAGCATTATTGCTACAATACTGGAGCTCACCACCATGATCTAATTCATTGTGGCTTGTTGAATGTAATCTCGATTTAACTCTATAGGTGTGAGTTGTTCTGCAATATCTGATGTGTATAGCAATGGTGGGAAGTATGGTCAAAGGCAATCCACATTGAACACTAGGTGTAGTCCAAGGAATGGGGAATGCTTTGCTCAAATTCATTGTCTCACACATCCTTAATAATGGTGTAAGGACCAAATCTGAGTGGTTTGAGTTTCTGATAGGCTTCGGTAAGGCGTTCATTTTGCAAATGCAACTCGACTTTGTCACCCACCTAAAACTTGTGTGGCATCCGATGTTGATCATGTTGTTTCTTGTACTTGGAATTTGATTTCTCTAGAATCTCATGGACCTACTAGTAGATATGTTGGATGTGCTCAATGAAGTTCTTTTCCTTATTGGTTTCAGACTGGACATGAGCTGAATCTGCCTAAGTAGCTGCAAATTGCATGGTCGCATCAATGGGACATAGTAGATGGAATCCCAAGGCCACCTAAAAAGGGTCGTGGCTATTTGAGCTGTGAAGAGCCCAATTATAGTTGTGCTGGACATAGGGGAGGCTCTCATCCCATGTGCATGGATTCTTTGAGTTGTACATGTGCAGAATGTGTACAATCATCTTGTTGACGACCTTTGTCTGGCCATCAGTTTGGAGATGGAAAGTTGTGGACTTAGTGAGCTTGGTGTCCAGCATCGACTAGAGACTAGACCAAAATGTACTGAGGAACCTATTGTCCTAATATGAGATGATAGACTGTGGGATCCCAAAGTGTACCCACACTCGTTCAAAGAAGAGTTTAGCAGTGGCTTCTGTTGTAATATTCTTCTTGCAGACATCCATAATGGCCATCTTCAAGAATCTGTCAATGACTACATAAACATAATCGTTTCCATGCTTAGTTGAAGGAAGTCCTAACATGTAATCCATGGAGATGGATTCCCAAGGTTGACTAGGGGTAGATTTCCAAAAAAATGGTGGCAGCATGTTGCCAAAAAAAACATCGTTTAGGGCCTCAAAACGGCTCTGGAAGTTTAGAACATGAAAAACTGCTAAAAATAGTAAATAGTGCTACAATTAAGGAAACTGAAAAACTGAAAGAAACTATGGTGGGGGTCCAAGTGAAATTGGCGGCTAGCCACCAATATCCACCTGGATCATTCCTCCACCATTGCATTGAGTTCCACCATGAGATGAGGAAACTTCTGTTGAACTTGGTCCCTGGTGAGCCACTTGCCTTGGTGAAGGAGTTGGCTTGCTTTGACAACTCGATACAATTGGATCTTCTACTGGAGATTATGCATGATCTGTGTTTCCATGATCCGATCAGTTGTGGCTTGTTCCATGCAATCTAGATTTAACTCTGTAGGTGTGAGTTGTTGTACAATGTCTGATGTGTCTAGCAATGGTGGGAATTATGGTAGAAGGGGGTCCACATTGAACACTAGGTGTAGGCCAAGGAATGGGGGAATACTGAGCTCAAATGCATTGCCTCCAATATCCTTGGTAATAGGGTAAGGACCATATCGGAGTGGTCTAAGTTTTCAATAGGCTCCAGTAAGGCATTCCTTTTACAAATGCAACCAAACTTTGTCGCCCATGTGAAACTTGTGTGGCACCCGATGTTGATCATGTCGCTGCTTGTACTTGGTATTTGATTTATCCATAATGTCACGGACTTACTAGCGAATATGTTGGATGTGCTCAATTAAGTTTTTTTCCTTATCGGTTTCAGACTGGACATGAGCCAAATCTGCGCTGCAAATGGCATGGCCACATCAATGGGACATAGTGGCTGGAATCCGAAGCCCACCTGAAAAGGGTTGTGGCCATTCGTGTTGTGGAGAGCCCATTATAGGTGTGCTGGACATAGGGGAGATTCTCATCCCATGTGCATAGATGATTTGAGTTGTACATGCGGAGAATGTGTATGATCATCTTGTTGACGACCTTTGTCTGGCCATCAATTTGGGGATGGAAAGTTGTGGATTTAGTGAGCTTGGTGTCCATCATTGACCAGAGACTGGACTAAAATGTACTGAGGAACCTGTTTTCCTGATCTGAGATGATAGACTATGGGATCCCAAAGTGTACCCACACTCATTTAATGAAGAGTTTAGCAGTGGCTTCTGCTATGATATTCTTCTTACAGGTAGCCATAATGGCCATCTTCAAGAATCTGTTAACGACCACAAAAACACAGTCATTGCCATACTTAGTAGAAGGAAAACTCGACATGTAATCCATGGATATGGATTCCCAAAGTTGATTAGGGGTAGATTGCCAAATAAATCATTGGTGGTAGATTGACAAAAAAGCGGGCCTCAAAACAGCTCCAGAAGTTTAGGGCGTGAAAAACTGCTAAAAATAGTAAACTTTGCTACAATTAAGGAAACAAAAGAACTAAAAGAAACAATGGTGGGGGTCCAAGTGGAATTGGCGAGTGGCCACCAATATCCACCTGGATCATATGGGGTAGGAGTTTTCTCTTGTTTATGATCTGGTTTGGCACACTTTTAACTTTATATTTCAATTGCTTAGTTATGTTGCAATTGAATATATTCCATTGTTTTAAAATTGGGAAAAGGTGGCATGGTTAGGCAATGTATTCAAAAAATGATAGGTATGTGTTATAATTGTTGCACAACTATCTATATGCATGATTAGTATGTGTCAATTATAGTGAAGGGGTAATAGAGATGGGTAACACAACCCCCCACCTTACCAAGGGTTTTAGGCATCCACCCCTACAAAAAAACATTGGGTGGTTGTTGCATCAATTTTTTGTGGTTTTTTCCACATGATTTTCTCTTTTGGAAGTTTTGTGGTGCATGGTGGTTCAATCCATGGTTTTACAATTTCGATTAAGGAATTATGGTTTTAATCTCATATGAGTCAATGGATTAGGTGTTTTGGGTGCCACGTGATCATATATATTGTATTGTAAACGATGTATTCATTGATGATAAAAATTAAAGGTGTGGTTCTAAATGGTTTGTTGGTTTCACCAATTTGGTTTTCGAGTGTAAATCTCTATGTAATATGTGGTTTCCATTATTTTACTATTTTTTATCAAGAATTTGTGTATGCATTGTATTAAAATAGAAGGTTTAAACATACATTTGGTATTAGAGCTAGGTTATTGGCTTTGTAATTATTCCCTTGTGGCTAAAGGTTTATTTATCATGGGTATATGATAATCCTTGTTACACTAGAAGCTATGAATTGGTGATTTTCTGCTAGAAAAGAATGGTGACTAATTTGAAAATAGAGATAAAGAGATTTACTCGGAAAAAAATTGAGTTATGGAAGTTTAAGATGGAAGATATTTTTGGTAGAAAAATATTTGTGGGTTTTTTTGGATCTAGGAAGTGCACCTTTGGGAAATTCAATAGGAGACTGAAAAAAGTTTGATTGGAAGGTAATGAGCACAATCTAGTTGTGTCTCAAATTTAGTGTTATTGATTATTTTAGGAGAAGTTATAGCCAAGCCATTATGGAATAAGCTAGGGGATTTGTATCAGTCTAAGTCGATGGTAAACAAAATTTTCTTGTAGAAGAAGCTATACAACTTGAGGATGAATGATGGAGACTTCATGATAGAACATCTAAATGCCTTCAATACTATGGTAAGTTAGTTTTTGTTTATTTATTCTAATTTTTTTATGAAGTTAAATGTTTCAATTTATTATTATTTTTACCAAACTTGTGGGATAGCCTAGTTTTAGAAATGGGTAATAATGTAACTAGTTTATGTTATCATGATGTGATATCAGCCATGTTGTTAGAGGAGGCAAGGTAGAAAAACTTGGAAAGTCAGAGTATAGAAAAACTATTTGTAAGAGGGCATTAATAGGATAGAAATAAGAAAAATCCTCAAGTGGAGGATCTAAATCTATAGGTAGGTCTAAATCGTCAATAAAATCTGTAAATATATGTTGGAAATGTGGAAAAGAAGGGAATTTTAAGAAGAATTGTAGATCCATAAGCATTGAGAGAGGGAGGGGATTTGATGATGGTCCCTCTAAAGAAAATAAGACCTCCTTAGAGGAAGGATGGGATGTATACTTGGCTTTGTTAAGCATACATGTAGACCACAGGCTAATTAAATCAAGTGTTTTCTTTCAAATAACTCCCCACAAGGATAGGTTTTGTGAATATGAATGGTATGATAGAGACAACATTTTTCTTAGAGATGAATTAATAGCCAATATCTCTAGACGAGGGAAATTAAAATTGACGATCAAAGATGGAAGGTTGTAAACACTTCCTAGTGTTATGTATATTTTAGGGATGGCTATAAATCTGATGTATGTAAGTGGGATTAGTGATTTAGGTGTAAATATTGTGTTTAGAAAGGAAACCTATAGGATGGATTAAGGAGAAATGATATTGTTGAGCAAAAAATTATGGAAGGAAATAACTTTGTGAAAAATAAAATTTAATGAAGGAAATTCCAATCTTATATAGGCATACATTCCTAGGGTATTTTCAATCTATGTGAATCCTACAATCTGGTAGCTAGTCACATAGACCCTCCTTGAATCTAGCCTTTCCATTACAATCTAGGAAATATTTCCATAGATTTTATTGAGGGAGACTCTCAATTGATTATCCATCTACTCATAATATTACAAAATGGACTCTCCTTTAGAGTTTTTTTTGGAGCGAGGTGTTCTGAGAGCTCTGGGTACTACGGTTCTGCAAACCCTACAACGGCGAAGTCTACGCACCCTGCACTCCTCTTGCACCTTGCAAAACGAACAGCCATGACTAATTATCAACCCACCTTAGGATCTCTGCCGAGGTAATGGGTTTTTCCCGGGGGGCCTCAACGCCCTCCCCATCGTCCACTCACAAGCTTCACGCGCAATCCAGCTCTCTGGCTTATGAACTAGGGCATGAAGCAGAGGTCAACGAAAGACTTCAGCAGCAGCAGAATACAAACAAGACCGCGCATGAGACAGACAAAGGCAACAGGAAATCGGATGGAAAACCAGAAATAGAGGAAAGGCACAGGATCACTTCGAAGACCTGCAAGCCAGTGGTCGCTAAACGGCCCAAGATCGAACTACCCAACCATAGGGTTAATGGGCAAATCTAGTTCATGAAGGACCATGCGCTTATTGGAAAATTTATTGGCTTCTGGCTGACGGAAAAGGCACTGCAAGGATGGATCTCAGCCAAATGGAAGCCTAAGGGCCATGTCACCTTGCAACTTGGACCAAAAGGGTTCTTCACAGTGATCTTTCTCTACATAGAAGACAAGAACCGAATCATGGATCAAGGGCCCTACTTCTTCAACTCAGCGGGCCTGCACCTCAGAGCATGGGTGGAAAGGTTCAACCTGGATAAGGAGGACCTGAGTTGGGCTCCAGTGTGGATCAGGATGTACTCACTTCCGGCGGAGTATTGGGATGAAGACTCTCTCAAGGAAATAGGAAATGGGTTAGGGGAGTATGTAAAATCGGCAGAGGAAACCAAGCTACGCATATACACATCCTATGCTCGAATTTGTACCTTCATGCGATTGGACAAACCCCTCCTGGACTTGGTAAGTCTTCTTCATGATGATTTTGAATGGGTTCAACCTCTAGACTATGAGCATGTTCTTTTCGCTGCCGAAGATGCCATGCTTTGGGTCATCTCTTTAGAGATTGTCTGCTTAATCTCAATTCTGTAAATGTTGCACCCACAGAGAAGACATATCAGGATGGCTTCATAAATGTAGCCTCTCGTAAAAGATCTCACAAGAAGCCCCCCTCAGGGAAAAAACCCCAGCAAGATGCCTCCTCCCTTCCTTCAACCAGTAACAGTTTTGAGATCCTTGCTGACTTCTTTGCT
This sequence comes from Pinus taeda, assembly GCA_000404065.3. Lineage (NCBI taxonomy): Eukaryota > Viridiplantae > Streptophyta > Pinopsida > Pinales > Pinaceae > Pinus > Pinus taeda. The sequence goes on from APFE031017338.1 coordinate 26,775, forward strand.
GACCTTCTTTTGCACTCACCCCCTGATCGTAAGCCCTCTGCCTCCCCTCACCCCCCCGGCTCCCACGCACAGACCCCGCTCTCTTATCGCCCCCTCGGATTCGCCCAAGAGGGCTAACAAGATCTCAAAAGGAAAAGCAAAAGACATGGAGGATGATAATATTCCTAGTCAAACCATAAGCCTAGCTTACATTGTAGAGGAAGAAAACCAGGTACAAAAAATGGAGGAAGAACCTGAAAGCATTGACCTTAATGGTCTTGATATTCTGGAAATGGAGCAATTCTGCAAAAAAAGGGATTATGATAAAATATCAGAGCTCCAGACCAGCAAATTGGAAGTCATCATCTCGAGGGATTACCAACAGCAGCAACTTGGCATCCAGTCAGGCAGTCATTGGGATGGAGGCATGCCCCCTAAAGACTCCAAAAAACGAGGGAGAAGAACAGATCTCCAGCGAACCATTGCGCTAGGGAAAATTCTGGTGGATTCAGGCAGGTACGCAAAGTTAACCAAGTACTACATGCCCACCCACACTAGTGAATCATGAAGCTGATCTCTTGGAACATAAGAGGGCTTAACAGCCCTCGGAAACTCAGACTAATAAAAAACATGATTAAGCAGGAGCAACCACAAATTTTCTTTCTACAAGAAACAAAGTGTAACAGTATCACTCTTGGGAATATTCTTTCCAGAGCATGGCCAAAATGTCACTCATTAGCAGTGGATGCCACAGGGGCTTCGTGAGGTTTGGCAATTGCATGGAATACTCAAGCGATTGAGCTGAAAGACATCCATGCAACACACCACATGATACAAGCAACCTTTCACATTGTAGGTACCAATGTGCATGGTCACCTAACCAACGTTTATTTCCCACAGGTTGCCAGCAAAAAAATAGCAGTCCTTAACTCAATAGTAGACCTCAATATCAACAGAGTCCATCCAATGTGGATCATAGGGGGCGACTATAACATGATAACCAAGTTAGAAGAAAAGAAAGGAGGGCGAGCAAGATTGGAGCAGGATACCGCCCACTTCAAAGATTTCATTCATAACAATGCCCTAATTGACATGCAATTTTGAAATGGAATGCATACATGGAGTAATCGAACAACTGGAACGCAGAAAATCGCCTCCAAACTTGATAAATTCCCCCTCTCTAACAATATAGTGCATCTAGGAGGAGACCTTTCGGCATCTATACTCCCACACTCAGGCTCGGATCATTGGTTGATCGCCCTCCAATGGAAAAGACCAGGCGATATAAAAAGGCAGCCTTTTCGCTTTGAGGCTTTTTGGCTCTCACACCCCACATTCAAAGACTTCATCAGATCAGTCTGGACCTCCTTTCCTCCACCAATCGGTTCAAAAATGTTTCAGTTCCAGCAAAAACTCAAATTCCTCAAGGCCCAAATCAAGAGCTGGAACAAAGAGACGTTTGGCAACATCTTTCAAGCGCAGTAGAATTTAAACAAGGAAATGGTATAACTCTAGCAACACATCATCTCAGAAGGACATCGCAAGGAAACTCTTGCCCGGGAACAGTGCATTCATAACCAATTAGAGGAAAGAAGGAAGTAGGAGGAAATCCTGTGGAGGCAAAAATCCAGGATTAGATGGTTGAAAGAAGGAGAGAGGAACACTAAATTTTTCCATCGAACCACAATTCAGCGTCAGATGCACAACACCATCTCGTTCATTCAGACTCCAGAGAGGGAGAGATTGGAAAACCATGCGGAGATTGAGCAAGAGTTATAAGACACTTCCAGCAGTTTCATCAAGAACCCCAGGCAGATAGAATGCCGGCCATAGAAAAAATCATCAATAATGTGCCCAAAATCATCATTGTGGAGCACAACGATCTCCTCCTACGTCCTATCTTGCAACAGGAGGTGGACGAAGCCATGCATCAACTCAAGGACGGCAAGGCCCCATGCCCGAATGGCTTTACCACAATGTTTTTCCACACTTTTTGGGATCTGATCAAAGAAGAAGTCTTGCTTGTGGTGGAGGAATCACGCTCTCTTCATTCGCTTCTTCCCTCCCTCAATTCTACCTTTATGGTGCTTATCCCAAAAGAGGAGATCACCATAACGCCAGACAAATTTCAGCCAATAGCACTTTGTAATGTCATATACAAAGTGATATCCAAGGTAATCGCCAACAGATTAAAACCGTTGTTACCCATGCTCATCTCACCGGAACAGTCGGGCTATGTAGAGGGCAGATAGATTCTGGATGGCATCATCCTCTCTCATGAAATCATACACACTCTCAAGCACTCCAACCAGCAAGTATGATTCTCAAGCTCGATCTCTCAAAAAATTTTGATAAGCTCAATTGGATCTATATCCAAAAAATGTTAACTACTTTTAGTTTCTCACCTATGTGGTTGCGATGGGTGATGAGCCTCATATCCTCTCTTTTTTTCTCAATCCTCATTAATGGCATCCCCTCCCATCCTTTAAGCCCTTCCAGAGGCATTAGGCAAGGTGATCCTCTTTCCCCTTTCCTTCTTGTGTTAATGGCTGAAGGCCTGGGTCATCACATTAAGAAAGCCCTCCTCTCTAGGCAGCTCAAAGGCTTATCCATCCACAATCTACCAGCAATATATCACCAACAATTTTTGGACGATAATATGCTCTTTGGGTACCCATCTATTCAGGAAGCCTCTCTTTTTAAATCCCTGCTGAACAACTTTTCGGAAGCTTCAGGCACCAGCATCAATAAAGCTAAATCTCATATCTACTTCTTCCATACTCCCCTTGTCACTCAATTTGCCATTGCTCGCATCCTAGGCTTCACCATTGATTTCCTTCCCTCCAAATATCTGGGAGCCCCCCTCATTGCCTCCGCCTTAAAGCATGCCTCATGGCACACTCTCCATGAGAAGCTAGAATCTCGCCTAAATCTCTGGAATCATAGAGCTCTGAACATTGCCAGTCGCTTGGTTCTAATCAAAGCGGTTCTATAGCCTATGCCTCTTTATCTTTTCTCTATCCTGACAGTGCCCAAATGGGTAATCAAAAAAATAAAAGCCCTTCAGCGAAATTTCCTTTGGGGAGCCACTAGTACCCACCGTAAATGGGCCTTGGTAAGGTGGACTACAGTCTACAAGCCTAAAGAAAAAGGTGCCATCGGTCTAAGGGACCCAAGTCACAGCAACTCAATCATGTGTGCCAAAATTTGGTGGCAATGGATAACATCACCCAACAAGCCTTGGGCAGCCATCTGGACAGCCAAATATGCCAACCCAAGGCTGCCAGAAGACCTGACAAGATACATTCCCACAGTGAAAGGGTCCCTAATCTGGAACGCAGCCAAACAACACTACTCTATGATCCAACAGCACAGTTTCTGGGAAGTGAGGAATGGACGATCAGAGTGGTTCTAGATGGATGCGTGGAATCAGCTACCGAAGCTCCACAATCTTCTTGAATGGACTCCACACTGCTACAGGGAAGGGAAGCAACGCGAAGAGGTATGGCAGAATTGGATCCAAGACATAAATCAAGGATATAGACAATGGAAGTGCAACAATCAAATAATTGAACATGCAGATCACCACACTCAGTAGCTTCTGGAGAGGGATCTCCAAAATCAACAAATCAGATGCTCGGAGGACAAGGACATCCTTCAATGGGGATATACACCCAGGGGAACCTTCACTACAAAAGAGGCCTACAAGCTCATCTGCTCGGACTCAGAACCCTTGGATCCCATATGGAGCCGAATATGGTTTACAGGCATCTAGCCCAAAGTCTCTCTTTTCCTTTGGCTGGTTGGGCACCGCAAAATTCTCCCCTGGGACAATCTCAGACGCAGGAACTTTCATGGACCATCCATGTGCGTCAACTATAAAAACAAGGAGGAAACCTTTGAGCACCTCCTCCATTCCTGTGCTTTGGCCAAATAATTATGGGAGAAAGCTAGTTTCCAATGTCAACGAAATTGCAGAAGATCTGAAGACATCCTCGACTCTCTGCGCTAGTGGCACCAGACCCCCTACAAAAGCGGAATTCTCAATCATCTTTGGAGAATAATACTGGGTCTCCTCCTCTGGATGGTATGGAAAGAAAGGAATAAGCGCATATTCAAGGATCAAATCACCCCTCCAGAAATTATATGGGGCAACTTCTGCCATAACCTCCAGGAGACCTTGGCGATTGGCAAATGGACGCAGGAAGACCTTCCCTCTACAGCAAACGAAAAATCCATTTGGGCTAACTGGAATTTGAACCTCTTGCTGGAAACCATCCCCCCCACTCCGATCATGCACAACAACAGCAGGAAGGACTCATGGACCCCTCCCCCCAAAGAACACAATCAAGCTCAATTTCGATGGTGCTTCCAAGGGCAACCCCAAAAATGCAGGATTTGGGGGTGTCTTCGGAGACTACAAAGGTTCACTGATCCTCATCTACTTTGGGAAAATAGGTTGGGACACCAATAACTCAGCAGAGCTGGAAGGACTTTGGCAGGGGCTTCTCCTATCTAAGGATTTCAACCTCTAGCCCTTGGAAATTGAAAGGGACTCCCAGATTCTCATAAACATGGCCAAACAACTTCAAAACGGGACCCATGCGAGGAAAATTGCCAAAAGTTGGAGGCTTGAGGCCAGGCTAGAGGCCATAGAACGCCAACTCCACAACAATCAAGCCATTATCTTCAATCATATCAAGCGGGAAGGCAACAAGGTTGCTGATCTCCTGGCTAATTTGGGAGTGGAAGCAAGACACACCATGCTTTTTGGCACTATTGACATTATTCAAAATCATGATCAGGCCCAGGAATGCAACATGCTGGTCCAAAAAGATGTTGCTTCCCCGGATGCGGGTGAATAACACCGCGATCAAGTTGATGGGACAGAGGTGGAGCAAGGCGGCTCGACACCTACCCACCCTGTATGAGGTGATAAATGCTCAGATGGGAAGGGGAGCCTGGCATGCGAGCCATTACGTTCCCCCATCAAGTGGTTCAGGTTCTCAATGCGTGCCCAAGGCACTGGCTCCCTCCTTCGCACGCTGTAACCTGCAAGTGATGGCGGCCACCATCAATGAGGCAGTAATGGTTGGGAAATATCGAGGAGGGTCCGGCTAGTATAAGGAGGGGCTCGGCCTTACATTCGCAGTAAAAAATGATGAGCTGTGGAGCTGCGCACATCCCATCATCTCAGAGCTTTTCCTGGTTCTCTCTGTTGCTCTGTGTCTGGTTTTTAGTCTGGAGGTTCTTGGTTTTGTTAATTATCCCCAGGACTCTGTCTGGGTTTCAGGCTCGAGAAGGCAGCCTATGAGCTCATCTTTTTCAATTTCGGGCCCCTTGTTTATCTGCCCTATTCTATGCATAGCTTTGAAAAGGGGTGAGCGGGAGACTGCGGAGAACAAGGCCTCTCACCTCATTCGGCCCTCCATCGTCTCTATTGGTTCTCTTGGTTTCAAAGAGGTGTTTGGTTGTAATCCTTTTGTCGCCCTTTCCATTATGGCCCGTCTTCGTCAGCGAATGGGGTGTCGCAGAGGCCAACTCTGGCCCCCCCCTAACGACTCTGCCTCGGGCTCGCCTTGCACCAGCTAATTGTACATAGGGCGATATCCAAGCACCCGTAATGGGTGTGGAAGGCGTCGTGCAGCTAACCAGCCTGGGGGCCCTCCATCTTCGACAAGCTCTGCCATCTTTACGTTTAATATCTCTCTGCATCAGCCTTGGATTACTGCACACATCTTCATCGTCTTCTATGAAACTACGCAGTTAGAGGATTCTGACACTCACACAGGAGGTTCGGGTGCTACTGTTGGTCCTCTCCCTGTATTCCATCTTGGCATTGGTATGATGCCACAGCATGCTCAAGCTGAACCGGGCGGAGGCACACAGGACACAGAGATGATGCTTGCAAAACCTAGACCTTATGCTCAGTTCAATGCTCCTGTTGATGGTGAACCCGAATTTGACTAGTGCCGAATTATGGAGGAATAGCCTAATGACTAGCTTGCTCCCGCTGATGGTGGTCTACCCTTTTGGCTATGGTTTTTGGCAATCCTCAGGCTAGTTTTTTGGTGTCTCGGCTATGGATTTCTTCTGGTTTCTGTATGGGTCTCCTGGTTTGTTTGGATGTATGTGTCTCTTGGTTTTTTCGAATGTATGGGTCTCCTGGTTTCAACATCTGTCATGTGTGTTTTTTCCTTTGTAATGAGGTCTCAGTTTTTTCTGGAATGTTGGCTCTTATCAGAGCAAGGATATGACTTTGGTCACTTTGTAAATATTTTCCCCCTTTCTTAATAGATTTAAGTTTTCTTAGAAAAAAAAAATATTACAAAATGTACCATCCATAAGATAAATCTCAACCAATTGGGGGTTAGAAAGTGGCCTTGAACAACTTCAAGATCACCTCCATTAGGTTCATGTACTTATTCCCTCACATGTTTAGTATAAAGGAAACATGATAGTAGACATATTGGAAAATGAGGTTGCCTCTATAATTGATATTTCATTGGATCAAATATGCTTTACAAATAACTCTAACCCCTCATTTTCCCAAATTTTTTCACTCACTCAAAAGGATACCATGCCCTTTGATGTTGTGAGAAAGGATGGCTAACCTTGGACACGACCACATATTGTCATCCCCATATCCCACGTGTTGAGTTCATGATGTGATAGATAGAACCTTATTATTACATCTAAGCTCCATGTCTTGGAATGATTTATGGCTTGATTTAGGTTGAGTTCAAGGAATTTATGGAAATAATAGTAAGGTGTATCTGTCATTAGGTTATCTCAATATAGGATCCATTATCTAAACTAGTTTCCACCATAATTTTTCTATATGGAATGGATGATTGGGCACTCATTTTGAACTCTAGTTTTCACAATAAAAAGAGGAAGATACCTATCAAATTATTCATTTTAATTCATTTTTTTTATTAATTTGAATGGAATTTATCCTTGAATTTGTTGGATGCATTATGCCCCACAATTTCCCTTTCCTTTGGTTGTATGCCCTCCTTTCAGTCTCTATTTTTTGGCCTATCCATTGTTGTTCTAGTCTATCTATATTTGTGTCTTTGTGCCTTAGGTAAAATATTTGCATCCAAGTTTTCAAGGTAGATTAGGCTCTTTTGGTGTTCATGGAGCCTAGGCAATTTATTCCACCTTTCACATTAAGCTCTAGGCTCATGAGGTAGTTGATGTTTTTTGGGAGCAAATGCCTCTACACAATGGTCTGGAAATAGAATTGGGGGATATTGAAATACAATAGGATTAGGGTACCATTCATGACTAAGATATTGATGTATGTTTGGGAAATTGAATCCTAACATTGGGAGTTCAAGGGCCTTTGATATGAAATATTGAAAGAGGTTGATTTGCACTAGAAATTTGAAATGCTTCCTGGGAGATTGATGATGGATTATGGGAAAGTCAAGGAGAAAAATATACTACAATTGGATGAAATTTAATTGTCTTAAATATATCAGCTCCATCATGCCTACCTCTTCTCAACTAGGTCATGTCTACCAAACCTCCAAGTTTCACTCCTAAGGCTTCAAATTTGAGTTGTTCAACCCCTCCATAGTATGTTTATTTTCACAATATAGACTAGTTTCTTTTACGACTAGGCTTATAGTTATTTTATTACTATATATAAGTCTCTCAACTCACTCTCTATATGGGGTATAAAATTTTATTTTTTATCTATATACTTTCTTATTTTTTATGTTATTATGAACATAGCACAAACTCTTTGGGAAAAGGAATTATTTTGATGATATTTGTCTAATTTCTGAAATGGCATGTCAATAATACTAGAAATTTTGTAAATTATTTTGTTTTCATAATTAATAAAATTCCTAACCTAGAAAATAAAAAACAAACAAACAAATTAATACACTATAAAATGCATGAATTTATGAATTGATTTTAACAATACACTCATAAAATGAATGAACTTATAAATTGATTTCAACTATATAATAAAAATTAATTTGGTTCATTCTTTTATAATAATATTGTATCAAGTAATTTCATATATTGATGTTGATGTTTATAAAATTTATAAAAAAAATATAAAGGAAAAAATAATTAAAAATAAAATAAAATAAAATTCATTATAAAATGAATGTGTTTGGTTGACACACTGCATTTAAGTTTTGCAAACCATTGCTATTGTTGACAAAAATTCCCCCTAACTAATTCTCCCTCTTTAAAAAATGAAATCGTATCCTAAATAAAACAAAAAAAAAATGCAAATTCTAGTAGGTGGGGCCCTACTTGAAAGAGCGTCATGGTTAGTCAAAGGTCAAGTCCAATAAGTTCCAGTTTTATAAAAATTGTCACCAAAAACCTAGACATAATATAATCAAGGGTAATAAATGAAGGTATCCGTCTATGTTGTTTCAAGTGAAAGATCATACATATATTTTGGTCTCAGTCGTGATCCTAATCAATCTGAAACATATTTTCTTGTGAACATATATGATAAGTGCATATTAATATACATAAAGGAGGGTTTAAACACATTCAAAGTTTTAAAATATATGATACAAAGAGTATCATTAGCTTTTATTCAATACCCTACCCAAATGGCCAATATAACAAGTTTGATAATATATAGTAGATTCAACAACTTATTTGATATGCTAAAACACAAGACAAGAATCTACTTTACTCTTCAGCGGAAACAAAAATTGATTGTTGAAAACAATAAGAAGAAAAGGAATAATATCAATTGCACATAACGCAATATTTATATGGGGAAAGCAACTACTAAAAACCGTCACTATCTATATTGTTTTAAACAAAATATCTGAGAATAAAATATAATGCTTGTTCAACCTGAAAAATTCCTGTACAAGTACCATATATCTCTCTACCTCACAAGCTAGCTCAAGCCAACACTTAGCCAATTTTGTTACCTTCCAAGGACCTTTGTTAGACTGACTATAACTTAGTTAGACTGAGTTATCTAATTAAAACTCAAAAGAAATCAACATGGGCCCCTAAAATTTAAGGATCACTCTACATGACTCTAGATAGAATTCCAACTCAAATTTCCTAAGTCAATTAGGTCAATTTAACTTAATTAACTATTACAAGTTGCTATGAGAATAGAATTATAATTTAATTCAAGGACAAATTAAATTGGAATTTCTTGTTGCTATTTTTAACACTCCCTCTCAACAAGAAAGGGATTATCAGCTACCCTGATCCTATCTCTTTGAAACTTGAATTTTCATCTTGACAATGCCTTTGTCAAAATATTTGCATACTACTCTTATGTGGGAATGTACTCCAACAACATAATTCTACTTTGCACACTATCTCGAAGATGATGATACCAGATATCAATATGCTTGGATAGATCATGTAAAAACTGGATTTTCATAGAGTTTGCTACAACTCTAATTGTCAAAGTAAATCACAGTTGGATCCATCTGTTGACCAAACAAACCAACAAGAATCTTCCTCATCCATAAAAACTCACAAGCTTCTTGACTAGTAGTCATGTACTCTGCCTCTACTGAACTAAGTGCAATTGATATTTGTTTCTTGTTGTACCAAGAAGCAGTTTCTGACCCAATACTGAAGGTTCCTCCTAATGTGCTCTTCCTATCGAATGGACTCCCTACCCAATCTGCATCGATGAAGTATTGAAGCCTCACTTCCTCTGTCCATCTGTACCATAAACCATACTGAGTAGTGCCTCTAAGGTATCTCAACACATGCTTGGTTTCCTTCCAATACAGCTTAGTTGTCTTAAGCATCGTTCGACTAAGTTGGTTAACTGCATAGCACATGTCTGGTCATGTCTTCACAAAATACATGAGTGAACCCACAAGCTTCCTGTAAATATTATTTTCCACTACTTCACCGAAAGTATCATCCTCCTTCTTCCAATTACCTGCTAGAGGAGTATCCATGGGTTCACTTATGTCCATGTGAAACCTTTGAGTATCTCATTGGCATACTTTCCCTAAGAGACAAAAAGTTCCTCATCAACTTTCCATACTTCCATGCCTAGAAAGTAGTGCATGAGCCCCAAGTCCTTCATTTTGAACTTTGTTGCAAGATCCTCCTTGCAAGACTTAATCAGCTTATCATCACCTGGCAAAATCAAATCCTCGACATATAAAATAATAATAACCAATTTACCTTCAACCACAATATGTTAAATGTTCACATCCGCTTCACTTTTGGTGAAGCCCAACCTGGTGAAGTAGCTATCGATCCTGGTGTACCAAGCACATGGTGCTTACTTCAGCCCATACATCTCTTGCCTGAGTCATCACACATGTGAATCTTTTTTGAAGGTCTCAAAACCTTCATGTTGCTCAATATACACCTCTTCCTCAATCATGCCATTAAGGAAGAATGTCTTTACATCCAACTAATGTATCTTCCATCCCATCTATGTTGACAGTGCTAAAAAGGATCTGATAGATGAGTACCTTGCAACAGGATCAAAGGTCTCATCGTAATCAATCCCCTCCACCTAATAAAAACCTTGAGCCACAAACTTGACCTTTTTTTTCTCCACACTACCATCCGCTGATTTCTTTACCTTGTAAATCCATCAAGAATTCACCACTGACTTGTCCGTCAGTCTTAAAACTACATCCCAAACATTGTTCCTGAAAATGGAGTCATACTCCTTAATGATGGAATCAACCCAAACCATTTTTTGCACAACTTCATCAAAAGAAGATATCTTCGTCTCTACACATCCGCTCATAAGAGCCATGTATCGATTATACCTCTCTGGTGACCTCCTCTACCTGCACTCTAATGTGGGTGATCCCACATTCTCTCTAGCATCATGCAACAACTTGTCAGCCTCTCTAGTGTGCTTTCTCCCATCTCTGGAAGACTCTCCATGAGTGGGTGTCTCCTCTCCCTGATGCTTTGTATGTGGTTGCTCCACATCAATCTGAGGTTCCTCCTTAGGAGCTAAAATCTCCTTAAACACATGTAGTTGAAGCTCCCTCTCAAGGGAACATCTTATTGCCTTCTTGCATTGAATTTTACATTCCTACAAACCACTATCATCCTATTGGTTGACAAGTACACCCAATAGTTATGAGGTATATCAATGCACCCCACAAATATCCTCAAATATGTTGTTGGCTCAAGCTTCTTTCATTCATATTTGGTTACATGGTAGTAGACTGATGAACCAAAAATCTTGAAGTTACCCACATCTGGTCTCTTCCCTGATAAATCCTCCTCCTCTATAATCATTGCAAGAATTCAATGAGGGCTTATGTTCCGCAAATAAATAGTTGTGCTTCATTCCTTAGCCCACAAGTATAGTGGTAGGACTTGATAATGAAACATCATTCTTGCTACTCCTACTATGCTTCTATTCTTCCTTTCATCCACCCCATTTTGCTATGGGTTATGAGGTGTTGTCAAATCTCGTCGAATGCCTTTTACCACACATAAGTTTTAAACTCATTCTATGCATACTCTCCACCATTATCACTCCTCCGAGATTTAACTTTTGTGCTAGTATCTTTCTCGACCAATGCTTTAAATTCACAAAACTTTGTGAAACCCTAATATTTCTTCTCTATGAATGAGACCCAACATTTATGAGAAAAATCATCAACAAATATAACGTAATACATGTGTTTGGCCATGGATGTTGTCGAGAATGATCTACACACATCCAAATGGACTTGATCGAGGATCGCTTGTGCTCAACTATCTTTGTCATGAAAGGAAGCTTTGGGGTTCTTCCCCAATGTACACCCTGTGCATATGTCAACCTGCTCAAGTGTACCCTTGGGAAGATTGAGAGAAATTCATTTCATGACTTTCAAAGCACCATGACAGAAGTGACCCAACCTCTTGTTCCACAACTCAATGATGTCTCATCTCTACACTTTCTATGCTTTTGTGCTCTTCTACCTCCAACTTGTAGATATTATTCACTCAAAATCCTATCCTCTTCACTTGTCTCGTGGCTATCTGATGAAGGAACGCCTTTCCCTTACTAAATATCACATCATAGCTTCTATCCTCCAACATGGCAATAGATAACAAGTTCTTCTTCAAACCAGGAACATACATTATTGGGTGTGGAGCCTGATTATTTTCTGTATTCAAATGTTTTAGTCGGATGTATACCTCAAGAATACTGTACACCCCTCCACACGGGGGGGGGACTTGTCCCCACCGCGAGGGTCGAGGGGGGCTAATCCCCCCTGGTTGGGGGTTCTGGGGCCAGTGGTCCCCCGGTGGGGGTTCGGGGGCAGTGCCCCCGAACCTAAAAATAGATGTAAATTACCTTGTAAAAGTCTAGTAATTTCTAGTCAATCTGGGTCATTCATTAGGAAAATGGTCTGATGGTAGAAGTTATGTTTAATTTAGGGTTTTTTTCCCTAGAAGGCAACCCCTCACTATATATCAAGGAATTGTATTGCATCTATGTATATCTGTATTCTGAGTGAGGAAGAGAGAGGAGATTGAGAGTGAAGAGGGAGTTACAACGGATCTATTGTAAGTTGTATCTCTTCAATTTGTTGGATAATATAATAAAAGAAGGATTGGTTGTTTCTCCATGGACATAGCCCAAACTGGGTGAACCACGTATATCTGTGTCTCTCTTGTTTTATGCATTTCCTGTGTTTATATTTCTGCAATATTTGATGTGTTCCATTGCTTCGTAATATATAATTTTCTCACAACTGGTATCTGAGACGAAGGTCTATTTGGCTGATAAACTCGCAGGAGAGAAGGGTTCTTGGTTCGAGTGGGAGCAATGACAGAAGATGGTAGGTTTAGGGTCGAAAAATTCAATGGCCAAAACTGCCAGCTATGGAAGATGCATATGGAATATTATCTATATCAGAGAGATATATACCTACCATTGAGTGGAAAGACAAAGAAGCCGATGAGTATGATAGACACAGAATGGAATATTCTCGACAGAAAGGCACTTGGAACAATACGGCTGTACCTAGCGGTGTCGGTAGTGTTTAATATTTCAAAGGAAACGACAACAGAGGGTTTAATGTTGGCATTAACCAAACTATATGAAAAACCCTCAGCCTTAAATAAGGTATTTCTTATGAAGCATTTATTTAATATGAAGATGTGAGAAGGTGGATCTGTTGTAGACCATTTAAATGATTTTAATACAATTACGAGTCAGTTAAGTTTTGTAGGGGTAAATTTTGACGATGAAGTTAGGGCTCTGTTATTTCTGTGCTCATTGCTAGAAAGTTGGAATGGTTTAGTTATGGCCATTAGTAAATATGTCTCTGGATCTAGTACTTTAAAGTTTTATGATGTTGTTGGTGCAATCCTTAGCGAGGAAATGCGACAGAAAAGCTCTGGTGAGACATCAGGTAATGCTTTGACTGCAGAGACTAGGGGAAGAAAAATGGAAAGAGGAAAGAGCCCAGGATATCACAGTAAGTCAAGAAAAGGCAAATCCAAGTCCATATCGGGGATAGTGTGCTGGAAATGTGGGAAGAAAGGACACCTAAAGAAAGACTGCAAGTCTCGGAAGGGAAAAGAAGGAGACGCGAAGCAAGAAACTAATCATGAAGCAAATGTAACAGGTGATGTGTTGCAAGATGCTTTGATTCTTTGATTATAAAATATTATTGATGCCTGGGTAGTAGATTCAGGGGCATCCTTCCATGCCACACCTAATAAGAAACATTTTCATGATTATGTTCAAGGAGATTTTGGACAGGTTCGATTGGGTGATGATAAACCCTGTAAAATTGTTGGAATGGGTACAGTTTTCATAAAACAATAGAATGGAAATCAATGGATATTGAAGGAGGTAAGGCATGTTCCAGATCTGAAGAAAAATATAATTTCAATAGGGTAGTTGGGAGGTGAAGGTTGCATAAGTTCTTTCACAGATAAAACCTGGAAGGTCACTAAAGGATCCCTAGTAATAGCGAAAGGAGGAAAGGTTGGTACATTGTATTTATGCAATGGTATTTCTAATTTTGTTAATGCTTTAACCTCTACAGGAGAAGATGCGGCATTATGGCATCATAGGCTTGGGCACATGAGTGAGAAGGGGATGCAAATTCTTCACTCAAGAAATTTGTTGCCAGGTTTGAAGTATGTTGATTTAAAATTCTGTGAGAATTGTGTTTATGGAAAACAGAAGAGAGTCATATTCCTTAGAGTTGGGAAAGAAAAGAATAGCGAAAAATTAGACCTTGTGCATATAGATGTATGGGGACCTACTCAGGTATCATCTCTTGGTGGCTCTCATTATTATGTTACTTTTATTGATGATGCAACTAGAAAAACTTGGATTTATTGTATTCGAAATAAATATGATGTATTTGATACTTTCAAGAAATGGAAAGCTTTGGTTAAAAATGAGACAGGAAAAAGTTTGAAGTGTCTCAGATCAGATAATGGAGGTGAATATTGCAGCAAAGAGTTTGATAGGTACTGTTCAGAAAATGGAATTCGTAGAGAGAAGACAGTTCCAAGAACACCACAAGAAAATTGTGTGTCAGAAAGGATGAATAGGACAATCATGGAGCATGCAAGGTGCATGAGATTGCATGCAGGATTGCCTTTACAATTTTGGGCAAATGTTGTAGATACTATTGTTTATCTAATAAAAAGAGGGCTTTCAAATTTCCTTGGATGGGGGTATTCCAGAGGAGGCATGGATAGGTAAAAGGTAAACTACTCCTTTTAAGACCTTTGGTTTGGAAAGCCTTTGTCCAACATTAATAAAGAAATAGAAAAAAGCTTGAGGCAAAATCAAAGAAATTTACCTTTATTGGATATGGTGTTAATGATTTTGGTTATCGCTTTTATGATTATGAAAAACATAAAATCATTAGGAGCAGAGATGTCATATTCAATGAAAAGGTTTTGTATAAGGATCAGAAGTAGCAAAAGAAATAGGGAAAAAAAAATAGAGAATACACAGTGCTTGATGAGATCGCAAAAAAAGTGATGGTGCCTGAAAATCATAATAATCAACAGCCAAAACAACAACCACAACAACAACAAGCACTTCAAACACCTGAAAATGGTGTTAGAAGATCTACCAGGATAAGTAGACCCCCTGAACGATAATCTCCTTCATTATATTATGTATTGTTGATTGATTCTATCTGGTGAACCAGAATGTTATGAAAAAGTAGTGCAGGTAGAAACCAGGAAGAAGTGGGAGCAAGCCATGAAAGAAGAAATGGAGTCCTTAGCACATAACTAGACTTGGGACTTAGTCAGGTTGCCTGCAGGTAAAACAACATTGCGGAATAAATGGGTTTACAAGTTGAAGGAAGAAGATGGAGGTAGAAAAAGGCATAAAGCTAGACTTGTGGTGAAAGGGTTTGCATAGAAAAAGGGTATAGACTTTGATAAGATATTTTCTCCTGTTGTGAAAATGACTTCAATCAAAACTATTCTAAGTCTAGTAGCAGCTGAAGATTTGCATCTTGAGCAGTTAGATGTAAAGACAACCTTTCTCCATGGGGATTTGGAGGAAGAGATAGATATGCAGCAGCCACAAGGATATGAAGTGAAAGGGAAGGAGAAACTAGTGTGCATGTTGAAGAAGATCTTGTATGGCTTAAAACAGGCTCCAAGCCAGTGGTATCTAAAATTTGACAAGTTTATGTCTGAACAAGGTTATACTAGATGTCACTATGATCATTGTGTTTATCTCAAAAGGAAAAATGATGGCAACTATATTATATTGTTATTTTATGTAGATGACATGCTTGTTGCAAGATCTAACATGCAGGAAATAAATGTGCTCAAAAGAAAATTGACAAATTCATTTGCAATGAAGGATTTGGGAGATGCAAAACAAATCCTTGGTATGAGAATAACTAGAGACAGGAAAAATCGCAAATTAACATTGTCTCAGAATGAGTACATACAAAAGGTGTTGAAAAGATTTAATATGCACAATGCAAAACCAGTTAGTACACCTTTTGTTAGCCATTTCAAACTTAGTAAAGAAGCGTGTCCCAAGACTTAGGAAGGAAATGGCTCATATGTCTAAAGTTCCATATTGCATCAGCAGTTGGAAGCTTAATGTATGAAATGGTCTGCAAAGGCCTGATATTGCACATGCAGTGGGAGTTGTAAGCAGGTACATGAACAATCCAGGAAAGGAACATTGGATGGCAGTGAAATGGATTCTCAGATATTTGAAAGGTACCACAAATCAAGCATTATGCTTTGGTGGTTCAAACATTGCTCTACAGGGATATTTTGATGCAGATATGGTAGGTGACAGAGATAACAGGAGGAACACTACAGGATATTTATTTACTATAGGTGGAACCGCTCTTAGTTGGGTTTCAAAATTCCAAAGTGTTGTTGCACTTTCAACAACAGAAGCAGAGTATGTTATTGCTGCAAAGGCTGGTAAAGAAATGATTTGTTACAAAGGTTTCTAGATGAATTGGGTAAGAAGTAGGAGTTGGGAAGGTTATACATTGATAGCCAAAGTGCCATACATCTTGCAAAGAACTCTGCATTTCATTACAAAACTAAACATATACATTTCAAGTACCATTTCATATGGTCAGCATTGGAAGATGGACAGTTGAAGCTGGAAAAGATACACACTGGCCAAAATCCTGCAAATATGCTAACAAAAGTTGTAACTAGGGAGAAACTGAGAATCTGCTCAGTTTCAATTGGTCTTCAAGTATGATGAAGAAAATGAGAAACAACCAAGCCTAAAGTGGATTCATTGTCTAGCAAATGAAGCAATGGTGGAGTTGCTATAATTAGTCTCCAAGTGGGAGATTGTTGGGTGTGGAGCTTGATTATCTTTTATATTCAAAGGTTTCAGCCAGATGTATACTCCAGGAAGACTGTACACCCCTCCACACAGGGGGGTGTGGGGGGGATTTTTCCCCCCGGCGGGGGTCCAAGGGTGCTAATCCCCCCCAGCAGGGGGGGTCTGATGCCAGTGGTCCCCCGGCGAGGGTTCGAGGGCAGCACCCCCAAAGCTAAAAATAGATGTATAATTGCCTTGTAAAAGTCTAGTAATTTCTAGTCAATTTGGGTTCTTCATTAGGCGAATGATCTGACGATATAAGTTATGTTTAATTTAGCGGTTTTTTCCCTAGAAGGAAACCTCTCACTATATATGAGGGAATTCTATTGCGTCTATGTATATCTGTATTTTGGGTGAGGAAGAGAGAGGAGATTGAGAGTGAAGAGGGAGTTACAACAAATCTGCTGTAGGTTGTATCTCTTCAATTTGCTGGATAATATAATAAAAGAAGGACTGGATGTTTCTCCATGGACGTAGCCCAAACTAGGCGAACCATGTATATCTGTGTCTCTCTTGTTTTATGTGTTTTCTGTGTTTATATTTCTGCAATATTTTATGTGTTCCATTCCTCTGTAATATATCATTTTCTAACATACATAACATCTTCAAAAGTGAGGGAAGCACCTGACTTCCTCTGAAAAGTAAACATACCAAGCTCGATAGCACTATTACTCCCGTTATCACCTATCTTGATATGCATTTTGAAATCCTTCTCCTCCAAGTACCTGAGGAGCTATTTGTTACTAGTCATATGGAAAGAATGCACTATATAGGTACCATACACTACCCATCATTGATGACACTATACATGTGATGAGGGTAAATACTAATTCGAATTGTGAGGCAAGCACCTCAAATATTGCCACTCCTCCTAAGGACTTCTTTCAGGATACTATTTTCTT